>VZRJ01004868.1:327391-366806 GCA_013397565.1 Ptilonorhynchus violaceus | reverse complement strand
CTCCGGGCCCCGCTCCCGCCGGGGATGAGGCGCCGTCGAAAGCGGAGCCCGACCCGTGAGCTGCGGGTGCGCCCGCCGGGGCGGAGGGTCAGAGGGTCAGGCCGGGCTCCCCCAGGGGTGGGACGGCTCCATCCCCGGCCCCTCCGCCCGCCCCGCGGGTTTGGCTGTGGAAAAGCCGCTGCAGCCGCTGCCCGCCGGCTTGGCCCCGGGCAGGGATGCGGTCACTGGCACCGGCCCCAGCGCGGTGTCACCCGTGTCCGTGACCGGCTCCGTCCCCCTTTTAACCCAGAACAGCGATTTTGCCTGTTCTGTCAGCGGCGCAGCAGCGATCCCGCCGCAGGCGGGTGCTCCCTTCCCACGCCGGGCTGTCCCGGCGCGGCTCTGCTCACTCGGGGCTGCTCATGCCAGTGGAACACGAAGCCTGTGTGCTCATCAGTTCTGTTTGAATCGCTGGTGCTTAATAAGGTCCGCGACTGAGGTGTTGGAGTTCGGCTTGGAAAGCCCTCACAATGCAGTTCAGCAGGTTTGTCGTGTGTGTGTTCAAGGCACGGTTTGAAGGTATCGATGGAACTTAATGTCATTTTAACACATGCGACTGGGATCTTAAAACTAGAAACCAATACCTTAAGAACAGATTTGACTACAGAAAAGATTAGAATTTATTCCCAAACCGTTTTTTCTTCATACATAAAAATATCACTGATAGGTTTGCTCTGCTGTACTCAGATGGCCATGTACATTTGCTTCAAGATGAACTCCAACTGAGTTTTCTTTCATGTGTTGTATTTACCTGTCAAAAAGCATCTGGATTAAGACCAATACAAGATCTGATTTCCTTTCAAAGCAGTGTTTGCATAGTTTGAGGGATGCCTTCCTCTCCAGGATGGTTCATGTAAATCCTGGGAAGCGAGCGAGTGGCTGTGCTAATACAAGGACAAGAGGAAACAGCTCAAGTTGTGCCACGGGAAGCTTAGATTGGATATTAGGAAAAATTTCTTCACAGAATGGATGGTTAAACATTGGAGCACACTGCCCAGGGGAGTGGTGGAGTCACCATCCCTGGAAGCGTTCAAAAATGTGTGGATGTGGGACTTGGAGCCGTGGGTTATTGGTGGCCTTGGCAGTGCTGGGGGAACGCTTGGACTCGATGATCTTGGTGGGTTTTTCCAGCCTGAGCAAGTCTGTGGTTGGAATAGCTCTGTACGACGTGCTTATGGCAGAGCCATTCCCTCTGCAACCAAGTTGTTAAAGCCTCTTTTGCAAGATGTAGGGCAGGAGTGTAAACACAGGTCTTTCACCTCCCAGATAAGTGATGTGCTCAGCTAGGCTGGATGATAGCCTGAACTGCAGTTAATTAATTAAGTATTCATTGGCATAAACACTGCAGTCCCAGGCTTCCTCTGCCTAGGTAAGTGCGTGACCAAGGATTACAGACTCAAATGCTGCCGCTGCTCTGTGGAGGATGTTTAATTTTCAACGTCTGTTTTAGTCACTAAATCCATTATGTCCTGCTGATGAAAACAAATTTCTTGCTGAAGTGTTTTGCTGGACAAAACTTTAAAGACAAGAGGGTGTAGCTCAGTCAGGCTCTGTGTGGGCTGCAGTTTCGGTGGTGGAGAAGGAAGGCGCCTAATACAGATTATTAGGAAGTTATTAAAGCAGAAAACAGTAACAAACAGGGAAGTCAGCTGGGAGGAGGCAGAAGTGCACACTTAGTGCTAAATAGGAGTTGCCAGAGAGAAGCCTTGGGAGGGGTGTAGGACATTCCCAAAGAGTGGATCAGTTGCCCTTTGAGCTGATGCTGTACAGCCACGTCAAGTGAATAATGGACCGATACCGAACTCACATCCGTGTTTATTGTAACACGAGAACCTGTGGGCAGTGGCAGCCCGGAGCTGTAGTTTAAGCTTTATACTGCTGGGAAAGCAAAGGGCTGTCTTTGAGCAATATTTAATTTGCTTCTGCAGGGCTTTTGTGGATTAACAATAACAGACAGGTATGTCCCTGTTGATACAGCGCTAGTCTTTAGTCACGTGGCTGGGGTGTGCTCTGGTGTTTGTGTATGTTTTTAATAAGCTGGAGGGAGGGAAAATTTGAAAATGCTGTGTGACAGAGTACGTGTGGTGGTGCTTTTTGTGGTTCAAGATTGAGGGGGTTTTTTACTGTCTTTGTGGAACTTTGTTTTGTCCTTGGTGTAAATCACAGCAAACTTTGCTCTGCTTGACCTAAATGAAAAGTGTTTAGAATAAACTCCCTGCCAGTGGGGCTTATGTGTATGAACCCCTTCACCATGGTCATGAAAAGATAATATATAAAGTGGCACATTTACTGTCAGTGCAGAGGGCAAAACCCCGACAGGCTTTGTAGGGTTTCTCTGTCTATGTGAGAAATTTTGGGAATGTTTGTATGGCTGGGCTCAGGTCTGTGACGTGCAAAGGGCTCCCATGAAAATGGTGTAATATTAACCAGCTTTAGGGTTGGTCTGTGTTGTAACAGCCCTCAAACACAGACTGCCATTTCCCTATTTCACCTGCCAACTGCAACTCGTAAATTATGATTAGATGACTGGATTGCTTGTAATTAGTAAGACAATGTGTTGTGGATAAAGGCCTTTTACATAGATGAAGTTCTCACCTTCATCTCTGGGTTAGCTGAAGCCAAGGGGAACCTGTTGAAATGAAAGTGAGTGAACTGATTGCTTCTGCATAAAATCTGCCCACAGTAAGTGGATAAATTTATCAAGTGCTTATTTTAAAATTTATCTTATCTAAAAATCTTAGACCAGCAAAAATATTTATGAAAGTGTTAGTGTTATCTTTTGAAATTATCCTTATAAACCCCTTGGCAGGGGATTGGAACTGGACAATCTTTAAGGTCCCTTCCAACCCAACCCGTTCTGTGACTCTCTAAAATAGCCCCAGATTGTCTGGTCAGGCTGTTGTAAATTCCAAACCCAGTCATGCCACTGAAATCCACAACAGCACTGAGCTCTTCCCTTTGGAATCCCACCTTTCCCTTCCTTCTCCCAGTGAGAAAATGCTGCGCCTCCAAACACTGCATCTTCTGACTGCTTTGTTGGAAATGAGAGGGTAGCCTGAGCTCTTCCCCTTGGGAATAATGGAAGATGGGAATAGCCCGAGGTCTCCTTCCGTGGCAGTGTCCCGATTCCCAAGGGACAGCTCCAGAGGCCTTGGAGGTGGCAGCTCCTTGTGCAGAGCCAGGAGCCCTGTGTGGGCAATCCAGGCTGGCACAGACATGGTGTTCTCCCTCTTGGTCCCCTCCCAGCCTGTGCCAGTCCAGCCTGCTTGGCTGGAACGGGAGGAAGGGCAGGCAAATCCGTGTTTGTAAAGCAGTTCTTTGAAAATGAAAGAGTTTGGGTATCTCAAAAATAAGCATAATTGTATCCAGGCAAAACATTCTTAGGTTCTGTAGAATACTGCACACATGATTAGACTGTCCTTGAGAATTTCATAAAGATCTGTTTCAACTTAAAATGCTCCAGACTCCTCCGTTGTGGATTTATTCCTCTGAGAACACCCTGGATGCGTTATCCCCTCTAGACTGTGAGTTATGTATCCCACGGCTGTGGGATTTAGTCCTGGCAGGTTTGTCCAACTTTTCAGTGAATTCTAAAGCTGTTTTTTAATGTCACACAATGGCCATGTGGTTTCCTGGTGCTGCACCATCAGCTCGGAATGAAACACTCCCTGCTGTCCCACGGCTCTCGGGTGTCACAGCTCCGAGAGCTCCGGCAGGACTCTGGGATGGGGCTGTGCCTGCTCTGAGACCGGGCTGAGGGAAGGACCAGCGGCCATTCCTTTGTTGAGTATTTCACTGTTTAGCTCCAGTTCTGCGGGGGTCAGCGGTGCAGGGTTGGGGTGCGTGTTCCACCCCCCTGTGCTGTCTCTGTTTGGTGTTGTGTCCCCGTACACGGAGTCCTGTTGGCATCGGTGGGAGCAGCACTGAGCAGCTTCCTAAGTTTCTGCAGCGGTTTTAATGTTGAGATTTCTTAATTACTTTGATTGCTGCAAAAACAGTTTCTTTTCTACTTTTGTTTCTCTTTCCTGGTGCTGTTATGATTCACTCTTGGGAGATTTGGAAAACTGCTCCAGGCTTCCTAAACTTATGCAACAGTTGACAGGAAACCTGACCTACTTCAGAGCTGCTCTCACTTGGCTGAGAACATCTCTGAGCCTGAACTGCAGCAACATAAACTTCCCCCTGGGTTTGGGGAAGAAATGATTCATTATGAAAATTGGAGGTTTGTGCTGTGAGGGAGAGTAAACAGCATGCTGCAAACTGACAAATTGCCCAGTCCTTGGATGGGATTCAATGGGAATTCTGTTTGTTTGGGTAAAGACCTGGACGTGGAGATTTGAAGCAATGTGTGATTTGTTAGAACTGGTGGAGCACGGTGTCTGCAATTGCTTGTGGACAGTGCTGGGGCAAAAAGTGAAGAAATCTGTTTGAAAATGAGCAAAGCTGCTGCCACGGACAGATTTTTGGAATTTAAAAGGCACATTTCATTTTTCATTGAGGAATGTGCAGACGTTCCATGTGGGCAGCATTCCCATAGGTGGGAATTGCAGAGTTGAGTGCACTGGGTATGACCCCATGAGGTGGTGGACAGCTCCTCTGCCCCTTCATTTCTGAATTTAAGTAAAATACAAATTTTCATGCCTTGGTGAAACAAAAAGTGTTGGTGATGTATCTCCATCTACACCAGCCGAGCTTGGGATGTAGCATGAAAAACTGAAAGTAAAAGAGAGGGACTGGAACAGGGACATGAAAACTCATCCAGTTTTGATTTGTAGCCTGTTCTGCTGCACTTACAGAAAATAAGGACTAATTCCCTCAGACCTGCAAAGAGGTGACTGAGAAAAACCAAACTCTCAAAATGCAGGGTGATGGGTTGTGTCTTGCTGTGCTGCACATGGGCAGTTCCTTTGGGGTGGGAAGGCCCTGCATTTAAAACATCCCCAGGTGATTGTGGCCAGTGGATCCCAAAGTATTTACAGCTAATGTCCATATTCAGATTCCTTTGGGAATCCATGGAGGCCTGAGCTCTGCCAGAAAAGGTGCTAAATAATCACTGAATCTTTGCTTTTTTCCTTCCTTGCAGGGCACCATTCGAAGGATCATTATCGAGAATCCAGATCAGGTAGGAAAACTGTGCTGGGAGTTCCTTGAGTTCCTTCCCCAGCTGCCTCCACTGGGGATGATAAATACTGGGAGATCACACAGCTCCCACCTCTGCTGGTGAGAGGTGGAATTATTAGGGATTGAAAGGTGCAGAATGGCCAGTCGGGCTCCCACCTCTCAGCAGTGAAGTCTTTATTAATATTGATTAATTACCTTTGCTACTACATTTATTTCACACAGTCTGTCCATGCAGGCACAGCCACTTTGTTTCCCAGTGGACACACACTCAAATGTACACATCCTGAAGGACATCTCACGTGTCTTTAAATTATCTGTTTTTAGCCAAAATTACACTAATCCTGAATTTGCTGTTTGACAACATTTATGGATGTTTTATTTACAGGTTTTACAGGAGCCATTATCCCCTTTTCTTAGAGGGGCGAATTTCTCTCCTGGAAATAATGTCATCTATGAAAAGACAATAAGAAAATACGAGCTATTAAATCCCCTCCAAGTAAGTTGGGAGTTGATATTGTTTATTGCGAAAAGAAGATTGAGGTGGTAGCAGGAAATTGATGTTTCTGGGTTGGTTTGGTTCTGGTTTTTTGTTTGTTTTTGTTGGAAGTAGCTGCCAACCTTGAGAATTGCCTTGTTGTGATGTAGGACACACTCTCAAGGTCAATGAAACAATATTTAAAGAGAGCAGAAGGTGGAATATTTGCTGTGTTTTTCCTAATAATTTATTATTTAAGACCAGCAATGAAAACTGCTGGTGTATGTCCAGTACTGTCAGTCTATACCTGAGTAGTGCCTGTGAATTAGTTTCTTGCAGAAGCTCCACAACAGAACAACCAAGATAAATTTTTACAAAAAAGGAATTAAAAAGACAGTTTTTGTTCTTTTACTCACTCGTGAAAAAATATATTTGGCAGAGCTGTCTGAAATTTCATCTTACAATTGGTGTTTGTCAATAGCAAAAATACTCCTTTTTTATTGCTCTGAAACATTTCCAACAGGAAAAAAAAAATTGAAATTTAGCCTATTTCAGAGTGATTTATCTGTTTGATATTTTTTTTACTTCATTTTTTAAAACTGAAGTTCTCACGCCACTCTGGATTTCAGACAGATGAATTCTGTGTGATATCCAGTCTCTGAAGTGGAAAACGGAGAAAAAAAAGGAATTACAAATAATAGCTTCTTTCTTTCCACAGATGATGTACAAAGAAAAGAATAAAAAATTGTGGTGTCTAATCCTGGAAACCATATTTTTACTTCTGTTCTTTGTTACCTGGGGTACGTTTAGATTTGGGTCAAATCAGGAGCGTAGTTTTGAAGGAGATTTCCATGAGTAATGGGACATCCACCTTGGGCAAGGTGTTTCTTCTGAGCTTTTCACTTGCAGCTACTAAACTTAGAGGGGAATTACAACGCTGACGTATAAAACGGTGAGGCAAACTCATGTTCTCATTATGAAAAAACCCAATTTTATTTAGAATACTAAAACGCCTGAAACCACCAGCAGCTTCCCAGTCACAAACACGTTTCCCTCGATGCTGAGGTTCGTCTCCCGCCCCGTTCGGATGCGTCCGGCGTTACAAAGTCGTTTTTTGCCCGCAGGAGAAGCAGTTCCAGGTGTGCCAGGCGGAGCAGTGCCCGCCGTGCCCGCCCGCGCCGGTGACCCAGCAGTGCCAGCAGACGCAGACCGGGCCCCCCTGCGAGCTGCTCCCGGCGCCGGGGAGCGACGACTGCCGGGGCCGCACCGTGAGGAGGAGCACGGCCCCCCCCGAGCTGGTGAGGCTCCGGGCCTTGGCTCTGTAGGCAGAGCCCAAAGGCCGGGGATGAAGGGTTTGATGGGTCTGAAACCGCCAAAGGCTCTGTTGGAACTCTCAGCGGGGCAACGAAGCACCGCACGCTTGGGAGCGAACGGGGGCTGCGTCTGCCGCGGGTCTGGAACTGTCCAAGGCTTTGTCACGTCAAAGGTCTGCCAGTCCAAGGCTCCTGGGGGGGAGAAGGCTGTTGGAGGTGTGGTTTTGTGTTTCTCGTTGTCACAGGCTTGTGCTTACAGCCCGTGGTCTGTAACTGTGCTCAGTCTCACTGGGTTGTTTGCTTTTGTTTTTCTTTATCTGGGAGTGTTACCCATCAGTTCAGTCAGGTTTCATCTGTCAGTCTGCACACAAAGACTGAGGGATGCACAGCTCCTGCCTCTAATTTGGGAGAAAACACACATTGCTTTACAACCTCAACAAGCAGCAGTTCAGGATTCCTTCCCTCCTACACTGATCAACAAGGGCTTCAAATATATTTCAATTTGATGCAGAAGTTGTTGACACAGATTCACTGGGAGCACAAAATGAGCTTCCTGTTGTACCTGTAGCCTGTTAGTGCAGCTGGGGAGGGAGTGCAGCAGGTCCCTCCTATGCGCCCAGTCAGTGTTTGGGTGACAAGACAAACACCCCGGGGACCTGTGTCAGACACTCCCATCAGCCAGCTTGCGCACAATGGGCTTGGGCTGGTGCTCCCATGTAGCTGATGACACACGTGATGACTGCTGTGGAAGCAGGGCTTTGCCTGTTTCCTGTTGTTCCAAAGGAAGCCATTCCTTTCTGCACAGTTTATTGAAAGCCAGGAGACACAGAAGACTCGCTACCAAGGCAAGTGTAAACAAATTGCAAATTAGTGGGAGCAAACAGACCAAATCCATACACCTGTAGCATTTTCATGTTCAGCTTTCATCCCAAAGGAGAAAACTCCACGCTGATCCTGCTGCCTGTCTCCTGCCAGGTGAGCTGCTCCCAGGACAGCCCCGAGCAGCTGGACTGTCGCTTCTTTGGGGAGCTGCTGGCGGAGCTGCACCGCAAGAGCACGGACCTGTACAGCTGCCTGCTGCAGCACGTGGAGAAGATTGGGGGAAGGTATTGCCACTGGATCTGTGTTCCCATATCCCAGACACCCAGGCACTGCACAGCTGAGAGGACAGTGTTGTTTGTGAGCTGGTTGTACTCTTTTCTTTCTTCCCTGACAACTAGAATTGGATGTTTTACGCATTCATCTAATTTGCAAGTAATAGGACATAAAAATGCTGTAAGCCAAGGAAATTGATTGAATTTGATGCTTAAGAATTGTGTATCTCAGTCCTGTTTGCACATTGAACAAACAAGTACTTACAGCACACTCTGACATGTATTTCATGACACAATTCTATTGCTGTGTCCTGAAGAAACAACCCAAATACCCAAATTTCCTCTGTCCTGTTGTGATGCTGTGTCATGGATTAAAGGACAGCCACCATCAGGCATAAAGCTCAGTCTCTCCATGCAAATGAACATTAAGCATGGTTTCTGCAGAGCCCTGCAGACCATCTGTGGGAAGAAATGAGAGTCACAGCAGGCAGTGCTCTGGGTCTGCACAACCTTCCCCCCCTTCCCTCCTCATCACCCTCATCCTTTCCCCTCGCTCCCGGTCTCATTTGGTGCTTTCCAAGTCACTGAATAAGGAAAGTGGTCCTGTAGCACGGGAAAAGGGGAATTCAGCCATCACAGAAACCCTGACAGTGCCAAGTAAACACTTGGGGCATGGCAGTGCATTGCAGCAGAGTTGTGGGCAAGCCATTAGCCAGGCAATTAGGAGTGTAATTGGGTTAACTGACCATAATTGGGGTAACTGCCCCAAGAACTGGGCATAGTCAGCCCGTGTTAGATGTGCTGCTGTGGTACTCCAGCTCCCCAGGAATTTCTCCATGGAGTGGTGCTTAACAGGTCAATGCCTGGCATCTCAGAGGGAAGGTAACAACTCTTGAGCTGATAAAGGCCTTTCCTTGTTCTGTATTGTCCAAATAATCTGTTAGTGGTGAATGTGGGCATGAATTGTGAGGGTTCTCAAGCAGCTTTGTGCTAATGGGTCCTTGGGTTTGTGTTTTGCAGGAACCATGACATCGAATTCACGTGCCAGGTAAGGCCCAGGCTGGCCCTGGATGGCAGTGCTGGGGGTTTCGAGCAAATTAAGCCAAGCCAGTTGAAATGAAGGAGGCTGGTCTTTGTTACTGAATGGTTCCTGCTTGGTAAAAACATTCAGAGCCTGAAACCTACTGCCAGGCAGGTGTTTGCAAATGTGATAATACTGAAAGGAAACTTCAATCATTTGCATTATTCCAGTATGAGAGTCAAATTTTAGATATCTTTCCTGCTGTGCCCATAATGGTTTCACTGGAAAACGACTTGGACAGGTACCTGTATTTTGACAATGTGTTTTTGCAAAGGCTCCTTTGCTCCCTGGCCAGTGAAATGCTGCACGTTTGAAGGCCTCGTGTGTGAACGTGCCAGAAATACCTGCAAAGGAAGCAAATGCCAATGGATCTCCTGTTGGTCATCTGGGGTCTATTGACAGCCCATTCACTGGTCACAAATACAAGGTTTTCTCCTCACCATAAACTGCTGGGAGTTGTTGTAGCATCAGCTGTTAATCCCTGAGAGGGTTGGTTTGAGCACTGCTTTTAAAATAAATGTTAAACTTAAGGATTTGAATATATGCTTCATGTATCACTTCATCTCACTTTGTACATGCCCCACATATAAAAGACTTTGGAAGTTTTCTGGATAGACTTTGATCTATTTTTGTTCTTATTTGCCTTGTACTAAGGATGTTTTTCATAGCAGAGCAGTGTAATTAATGAAGAAACCACATTACTATCTACCAGGCAAAATTCTTAATCAAGATGTCTCTCCTTTCCTCCCTTCTTTGCTTAGACTGAAGATATTGAAGAATTAATTCCCAAAGGACTGTCTGAGGCAACAAAGCAGCAGATTCGTTATCTCCTCCAGGTATGGGAGCTTGGAAGCCTGTAGGAACTGGGAACAGTAAAGCTGGCTTAGACACAGGAGGGACTTGGTACATAAATATATTACACTTCCCTCTGTATTCCCTTATTCCATTTTTTCTGGAGTAAAGGGGGTGGAATGGTACAAGTGGCTTCAAGGGGAGTGTGGCAGCTGAACCCACAGCCCACTTGTGTATTTTAAACTGAGCTTTACTGGTGCTTCCCTGCAGTTTCACTGGAAACTCTCTTGGCTTTTGACCACGGACAGGAGAACAGAGACCTTCCGTCTTTACTTGAAAAGCCAAACACAAATAGGAGGTGCTAAAAACAGAGAAGCAGAGCCTGAATCCCACCTGCTCACAGCCCAACCCTGTGGCTGGGCATGGAGCAGGCAGGGAGGGGTGGGGAGGCAGCTGAAGAACCAGACCAGGAGGACAAAATCCCTTATCCCTGGAACCACAACAGGAACGGTTGTGTTTGTTGCCAGATGCCAAAAGCACAGCTCAGCACTCGGAGCTGCCTTTGCCAGGCAGGTGTGTCAGAGCAGGATCCAGGACAGCCTCAGCAGGAGTGTCCTGATCTGGGCCCCCTGAGGTAGGGGGAGAGTGATTCTACCTGGGAGCTGCACCTTAGAAGCACTTCCTGGTAAAACAAAAAAGATCCATTGAAATGAAGTTGTGAACGAGCAGCCTGGTGTGAGTTCACACTGTCCTGCTTTGAGCAGGAGGCTGGGACAAGGTGACCTCCCCAGTCCCTTCCAACTGGAATTATTCTGTCATTTCTTAGAAGGAAGATGGACACTGACACCCAAATATTCCATGGCCTCACATTACCACACTGTCCCAGGAGGCCAATTCAGCTCCAGGTGACAAAGTTGGAACAGGGATTTCCTGTTGTCTCTGCATTCAGCTGGTTTTACATCCTCACACCTGTGATTAAAAATGCAGCTACAATGGCTTTTGGGGAACCAGATTTTGCCAGATTTGGTCTGACACACCCAGAGTGTGTTCTCAGACCCCTTGGCCACTCGGACAGAGCTGGGAGTGTTTGCACAGCCCAGGATCCTGAGCTGGGAATTCCACTGGAGAAGTACAGGGCGCCTCTGGGATTTAGCAACCTCTAGTGCTAAGCAGTTGCTGAGTGGGGTTTTACTTATATTTTTATAGTTTAAATGCAAAAATTTTGACTCAATTCCTCCCTTCTTTTAAACTACTCTGTAGTGTATTACACAATAAAACCAACAAAACCATAAGGCAAAACTGAAATTCCACTTTAATTACAAAACAAACAGAAAGGTGAGTTACACTGGGAATGAAGTCTCAGCCACACAATGGCACCAGTGGGGATGAAAAACTGGAGAAGGGCCAATCCCCATACGGATGGAGAGCATGAGAGCTCATCCCTCAGCTGGAATGATCCAACTTAAGGGAACAGACAGCAGGGTTTCACTTTTGTCCAGAGAGTAACAAACAGAGCTTTTGCACAGAAAATTCAGCCCTTCCAGGTGAGACACAACTTGAGGACTTACTTTGTGTGTCCTTTCAAAGTCTGTCTTCTTTTATATATTATAAATGTATCATGAAATGCACCAATTTGTGTTTTCACCTGAATCAATACACAGCTATTAGAGGCATTAAAATTAACATTCCAAAGGAGAACAGTGTTGGGCTGTGGTCACTTCTGCCTTTCTCTTTCATCCAGGTGCCTCCTTTCATCTTTGGGATCTTTTTCCTTTCAAAGGGAGGAGCTGGTTGTATGAACTTTTTTAATTTAAATTTTTAAAAATGTTAATTAAATTCCTTCACCCTTGAGCCCAAAGCTTTGCCGGATCTCAAACATGACTCATTCCTCTGTGGCTTCTCAGGCAGGGCAGTAATTTTTAAAAATCAGTGCAAGCACAAAGCTCTGGACGCTCAAATAATAATTGTGCACTATTAACACATTTATTTTTTCCTTCATTGGTGTACAAAGGCAGTTCCTTAGTTTTTTCCTTCCACTTTAACAATGTTGTCCTGTGTTACAAAGCAGAAATTGAACACTGGCGTTTGCAGAACAAAGTGCAATGAAAATGTGTTTTTTGTAGAAACTGTGGGCACTTCAAAGGATGTGCAGTAGTTTTAAAAGTTATCGTCAGCTGTAAAGCAGTTTCTGTTCTACCTGTTGTCAGGCATATTGTAAACAAAGCTGCCTAATTAATCCCAATTATCCGTTTAATTTCTCCCCTCCCAGATGCGAGCGACGTCGGACAAATCCCTGAGACTTGTGCTTTCCACGTTCAAAAATCTGCGTGAAGAGCTCTGCCACTTGCAGGATGACCTGGGGGTAGGTCCTGCTCCTCCCTCCCCACGGCTCATCCAGCTGTTCCCAGCTGGCAGCAGGAGCCCAAGGACGGCATTCCAGGCTGGGGCTGCGCCGATGGCAGCGGCTGCTCTGTCAGCGCCTCGGGTGCCGCGTGCGGTGGACGGGGTTGGATGGCTGCTGGTGCCTTTGACAGCTCCAGAGGTTCTCTGGGATTCAGCCATCCCGCTTTGGAAGCTGGAGCTCCGTGGCTGCGGACACAGACAGCAGATAATTCCTGTTAGGGAAGCAGCAATGTTTGCCACACCAGCCCAAGTACTCGGCCCCGCTGGGGATGTCACAGCCTCGTCCTGTGAAATGCAAAGTTGAGGGAGGAGTTTGAACTGTAACAGAGAACAAGGATTCTGTGTGGTGGGCTTAGTTTGGGGGTTTGTTTTTTTCTGTTTGTTTGCTTGGGTTTTTTGTTGGCTTCTGTTTAAATTCTTTCTGGGACAGACTGGAAGAGCAGTGTCCAAGATGCCAGTGTTCACAAACTCACAGACACTACAGTGTGCTCTGTACTTAAAACCCACACTTTCAAGAAAATTGAGAATTTTCTCAGTTCTAAAACATCACTTTCCTCAGTGTGTTGTACTTGATGGGGAAAGTTTACTGAAAAATTGCAGCTGTTGACTGTGAACACTTTTATCCTGCAGAAGCTGGAAACCGACAATGTCTTGCTGAAGAAGGATTTGGCTTTTAAGGACTCTCAAGTAAAGGAGTATGAAACGCTGTTGGCTTCTCTGAGGGAGAACAATCGTCAGCAGCAGGTAAATCCAGAAACGTTTTCAGCGTCACTCCGGGCAGGCAGAATGGGGGCAGTAACTGCTGCCTGCTGTGTGTGTGCTGCTGTGCCTCCCCTGAGGAGCTCCGTGCACTCACTGTCCCTGTGCTCCCCAGCAAGGGCTCAGGGACAGCACTGCCAAGTGCCGCTCCCTGGAGGAGCAGCTCCTGTCCCTGCGGCTCAGCGAGGGGGACAAGGACTGTCAGCTGAAGGAGCTGGAGTACAGCAAGAGGGCCCTGGAGCAGGAGATCCAGAACCTCAAGCTGCAGGTAAGGGCTCACCAGGGCTGGGGGCAGTAGCTGAGTCCGAGACTCAGAGGGACCAGTGTAGGAACACTGATGATGAAAACTCTCTTTGTAAAATAGAGAATTGTTCTTTCCTGCAGAGCTGCTCCAGCCCAACCCTGCAGACCACGACGGATGAGCTCTCCAGCCGCTACGTGGAGATGATCAACAACCTGAGGGAGGACAAGGACAGGGAGATCCGCAGCCTCAGGGTAAGGGCTTCTCCTGGCACCCGTGTGTGTGCAGGAACAGCTGCTGCTGCAGTCACAGCACGAGAGATCTGCCACAGGCACTTCTTGGGTGTCTTCTGGTTGAGCAGTTACTTTACTCATAGACACTGGTGATGGCTCAGAACCCTCAGAGTAGAACATACAACTGTGATTTAAAAAAACCCCAACAGTTCTTTACATGAAGAAATTAGGCATCAATCCCATTAGCAGGCTTTCCTAAAGGAATATTTTGTGTGTCCTGATAACAAGAAATTAGTCAAGACACTCAACAGAAAACAAAAATAAATCCTAGTCACAACTGTACGTAGGAAATGTCTCTCATGGAAGTCAGTGGTAAAAGCATCCAACCGTAGAAGCCGGTTCAGTGTTGGTTTAGCTTTACAGACCTATAAAATCATTAAATTCAGAGTGGGTAGGATTCAGTCCAATTAGCACTTCCTGAATTTACTGTGTGGTTCAACTTCCTGATCTGAAATCCCTGGGTGTCACTGTTGATGGTGTTAATGAAATCCCAGCCCTGGAGCCCTGGGTGGGTGCTGAGGGGCCCTGCCCAGAGCCCCCCACACTTGAGAGCTCCTGCTGTCTTCTGCAGTCCCAGCTGTGCCAGTTCCAGCAAGACATATCCAGGAGAGAGGGGAGCAACAGCGACTTGCAAATGAGGCTGCACGAACTGACATCCATGTTGGAGGACAAAGACGCTTGTATTAAACAACAGCAAGAGGTAAAACAATACAGGTTCTTTCTCTTCTAAGGGTTTTTGTATTTAAGCCTCCATGTACTGCGTAGGTGGAACTTCACCAGGACATCCCTTGCCCTCTCCTGGCTCAGGAATGGGGGTTAGCATTTGTTTTAACTGAATGCTGTTCCTTTGCCAGCCTTCTGGAAGGAGAGATTTTCAGACTGTTCTTTGAGAGGAATTTCTGCAAATATTTTATTGTGACTTTATTGAACTGATACTTCAGAAAACATTATCTCACATCAGTATTTACTTTTGGTTTTCTCAGGAGCTTTTCAGACTGAAGCACGAGAAATTATCGGGCAGTCAATCCCCAGGGGTGACAGCCATCATCACTAAAAAGTAATGTTATTTACCTTTCCTAAAAATACATCCTTTGGGCTTTCCTTTGTTTAGCCTCTGTTAAACAACCTGTTCAACTCTCGTGCAGGTACAGGAATCAGTACCCGATTCTGGGTCTCCTGTCTGATGACTACAAGGTCACATCACCTGTCAACAAATCACAGACGATTGTCATTGAGAGGACTGGGGAGATCTGGAAACACGTGAGTTTACCTGGAGAGGAACGGCTCCCTCTGCAATCCCTAAGTGTTCAATTTAACTTCAAAGCACGGATTAGCCAAACTGAGAGCTCAGAGATGCCCTCGTGGTGATTTAACCGGGCTGCAAAAAGCAAAGTGACTGATTGCAGCCAGGGAACTGTCCTGGCTCTTGCGAGCAGGCAGTAATTGGTGGGTGTGGTATAAATAAAACCTTTTGTTGTTTTCTCTGGCACGTAATTACCCTGAACAAAAGCAGCGGCGTTGCTCTAACACCAGCCCCGGGGTGTTGCTGTACCGGGCAGGTAGGCAGGGACTGTGTCCTGCTGTGCTCTCAGGTGAGGAGGGGTTTGGGTGGGCTCTGCTCCTCTGAATTAGCAGCATTAGTGACTCCAAGCCATTACTAAAACATACGAAGCACCACATCCGTGAAACTCACCTTGAGCCAGGGCAGTGACTAACGCAGGAATGCAGAAGAGTGGTGACATTTTAAGGAGTGATTCAGAGTAAAAATAGGAAACAGGGCTGCAGAAGCTATTTCTGTTACAGGGAGGGGCTCGTGGTGCCAAGCCTGGTTACAAGGGAAAGGCTGGAGAAACGTCAGGCCGGCCAAGCAGGTGTGGGGGTGGCTGCAGGGACAACGTCACAGCAGCACCTGGACACAGGGAGGGACAGAGTGGGGTTGTGGGGACACAGCCGAGAGCCAGCTCTGTGACAGCCTGAGCAGAGGCAGGTAACACACCTGGCACATTCCCAAAGGATATGTTACCTGCTGCAGGATTAAGAAAGTAAAAGGTTCAGGTCACTGGCAAAAGGCAGAGTTTTATTACTGGTCCCCAAAACTCACCCAGATGTACTGCAGCCTAGTGAAATGTCAAGCAATTAAACGGAAAGAGAAATTAAAAAGTGAAGTGTTCAGTACAGAGGAAAGGCTCACCGGTCTCCCCAGACACTTTACAAGAGAAAACAAGTAGGTAATTAAATGAGATGCTTTATAGGAGGTCGTTTTGTTTTATAACAGAAATAGGTTTGTGTATCTCTTCTCACAAGCTGCTTGTTTCTTTTAGGAATGAAACAAACCTCTGAGCCCTCAGAGCTGCTCCAAGGAGTTCACAACCACTAAACCTGCTTTACTTTCTGCTCTTCTGCATCCGAAAAAGGTTCAGTCTGATACTGAGGAAAGCTGGGAAAACATTAAGGACTCACTTTTCCCTCGGAAGAGTGGGATGCCATCCTTCTGTGGACTTCAGCTTTTCTTGACTAATTCCTGTTCTTCAACCAGTCCTGAAGTGATCTAAGAGACAAAAGGAAGACACCTGAAACCTTTTCCTCTTCGTCCTTGTAACCGTGTTCTGTCTCCTCATGCTGAGTGGGAATGACCCCGATATCAGTCCCACCTTTCCCAGTGCTGCTTCCAGTGCAGAGTCACAGGCTGCAGCTGGAGAGGACACAAACCCCAGGAAACACCTTCACCTGCATGGGGAACTTCACAAATACCTCACTGGAAACTGCTTCTTACCTTGCACCTGCCTCTGGCTGGGAAGCTCAGACACAAAGGACAATACTTACACCAGCCACACAATTCCAGCCCAGTTTCTGAACTGGCAAATGACAACAGGACCCAGTTCAGTGAAGGGCTGGGCAAAGGCTCGTTGTAGAGAATGTTTCTGACCTCAGAGGTGATGTATTTTCAGCCCCAAACCAGCTGTAAGTATTTATTTGCTGTGCTTCAAATTTTCAAGAACTTGGTATATTTTTATATAGAAGAACTTTGTATGAAAATAGCTCATGGACTAAATTTCCTTATCAGACCAACCTGCCATTTACAACTTCTGCTCCTTGCAGGATCACAGAAATTCTTTCAAATTGATTTAGTGTTCATGATTCAGCAGTTGTCTGAGCAACACAGCAAAGAGAATCACAGGGACAGTTTGAACGATGCAATCCAAAGGTGCTCCATGGTGGGGTTCTTGCTTTGCTTTCCTGCTGCAGCCTTGTATTTCTGTTCCCAGATAATACAGATCCTAGGCAATGCTTAATGGTGAAAGAATGCTGGAGGCTACGTGTAACCATGAAATAAACCCAAGTCTAACTCTCTGGATCACGTCTGTCTGTTCTGGAAATATCAGCTGTTAGGCTGGAGGGGGGGTAGGTGGTGTCTTGTTCCTCTCCATGAATTTTTACAGGTGAAGGACTAGAACTGGGCCCCTTTTCTGGCTGCTCCTGCCAGTCCTCCCTCAGGTAATGCTGGATTTCCAGCTGACCTTGTGCTTTTCAGGACTGGGGAAGGAACCACGAGTAAAACCTGCTCCTGGGGCTGCTCTCTGAGGGTGTCCAGGCTGAGATGGGCCTGCAGTTTCACCAGCCTGATCAATCCCTTCAGCCTAGCTCCACAGAAACAGGTTTTAATTAGTTAAATACCCTTGTCTAAATGAGGAGGGCCTCACCCCTCTGCCCTCAGTCATTATTACAGATTCTAAAGCAACCCCCTTTCTGCAGAGCAGTGAATAAAAGGTTAATCTACGCTCCGACTTACTGTGTTTCTTCCAGGGGACACTGTCAGTGTCCTCTACTCTAATAAATAATTTTAGTTACACTGTCCTCAAATGACTTTTCACCTTTGATAATCTTAACCAAACAAAGGCCTACCAGAGGAAGAGCTCCCCGTTTGTTTCATGCCCTCAGAGTTACCTGTGCAGGTGTCTGGGGGCAGGGCCGGGCGGGTCCCACAGCTCAGGCGAAGCTACAAAGAGCAGAAATGTGAGTTACTGATGGCTCCTCTCAGCCATGGAGTTCCTGACCACCCCCTCAGTGACACCAAGCCCTGTTTCCTCCCCTCCATGGCACAGCACAGGGCACACAGGGAACACCCCTGAGGAGGGACAGGGCTCAGCCCAGGAGCTGCTGGGCGTGGTGAGACAATGCCATGACAAAAGCCACCATTAGGCAAATGATGTGTTTTGCAAATACAGCTGATACATCACGGTGGAAACACCAGCGTGGAGCAGCCAGGAACCCTGCAGCCTGCTCAGAAAAAGCCCAGTTTGCTGCTCAGGGCAGCAGCTCTGCTGGTACCAAGGACCAGCTCCTCAAAGTATCTGAACATCACCACACCCTGTAAATGCTATGGAGCAGAGGCTGTAACTACACCTTGTACTCACAGAAAACAAAGCAGTAGATGGTTGCCAAACTGCTGAATTAGACTGGCAGATAAAGCATATAGCCCTTTATTTATGGGCTGGTTTTGTTTTCAAACCATCTTTATTTAAAACCTAAATTTAGTATTTTTTACTATAAAGTACCTGTTACTGTGGGCTCAGCTGTCCCCTCTCTGCTGTGGAGCTGGAACTGATTTGCCTAACGTGGTTTCTGCTGGAGTTTACAGAAACACATTTTCTCATTTACTCAGCTCTGTAAATGCTGGTTAGAAGCAGTTTAGATAACTTCCCACCTCAATTTCAGGTAGGTCCACCATGACTTCTACATTTTTTTTCAGAAACAAATCAGAAAAATCAGACAGCATTGACTTTATATAATTACAACAATAAATATTCTGCACTGTTTGACTGCCTTTATCTGCCAGAATGCAGAGTCTTGTTTGCACTGAAAAGGAGGAAATTGTCTTCTGTTTTCTTATGACTGACCTTTCTGCAATAGGGAAGTTTCTCTGCCTCAGCTGTAAAATAAAAGCCAAGGAGAGCCCTGGTGGAGAAGATCCTGACAGCTCCAGCAGCCACCAGACCACACCCAGTAACTCACTCTTGACTCCACAGTTCTGCTGCTGCTCTTCCGTGTTTTCTCTCTAATTTATTACCTTTAACTGTGGGCAGTTGAAACCTGAGGAAAGAAAAACAAAGATGATGATAGGATGTGAATCACCTTTAACTGCACCTGTCAGCCCAATAAAAAGCTGCACCAAACAAATCTGACATTTCAGAGCAAGCCTTGCACACGCTGGTGAAGCTCTGCTTGCTCAAGCACCCCCAGCGTGTCTGTGGGTCACATCTTTTAAATATTTACTGGGAAAGGCACTGAAAAGGATCTGGGAACTGTCCCTCACACTGCCCAGGATTCAGGTGACATTCTTGCATTTCAGAGATTGAAAATGCCACTTTCTAGTAAAATCTTATGTCAAGAACAGCAGCCAACCTCTTGCTTTGATACAGAATTATTACCTGGTTATTCTGTCCATCCGTAGGGTGGAAAAACGAGCCAGCATGGCCACGGGCAGAGGCAGAGGGATCATCTTCAGGCTGCTACAAAGAAACTCCTTCAGTCCATGTACTCAATGTAATATTCACGAACAAAGCATTGACATTGTCAGAAAACCACAACTTTAAATCACTAGGAGTTTGTCCTCTCTGAATGCTGAGCATGCAAAGAAAAGCAGCAGCAAAAAAAACACATGAATTCATTCCTGTCTGCTTAACTTCTGCTTTTTGAGCAAAACCTACGAGTTCAGAGGCTCAAAGCCCACTGGAAATCCTTGATGAAGGGTTCATTTAATATCCCATGTTCTTCTTCAACTTTTTAATCTACTACTGCTGTTGTAATTCAAGTATTCTAAAAAGAGAGGGAATTTAGGATAGCAATGTGTTTATAGCATTTCATTCTGCAAGCTGTTCTTATTACACAGATAAAAAGACAAAACCTACCTGGGTTTTCCCAAAATATGTGAGAAGTTTTTTGTTCTCTTAAAGGAAAAAAAATTCAAAGGAATGTCAGTATCACATTTGATAATTATTTTAGAAATAAGCAGAATAAACACAAATACATTACCTGAAAGTTTAAAGGCTCAAATCAAACCCAATGCTCTCCTCCCCTCAACAGTCTGACAAATACACCTCCAGTAACCTCTTTACTTGAAATGTTATTACATATTAATTAGTGAATAATGCAATTAAAAACATCAGGCAAATTTACAGACAATGAGAACTTTCCTAAACACCATAAATGAAAAGGAAACTCCAAAAAATTTGGAGTGCAAGAGATGCATTTTATTGTATGCCCGTTACGATGAGTAACACATTTAGAAATAATAATCCCACAGAACAGTGACAATCTTATTTTACAGCGTGTACATCATTTTTTACAGCCACATAAAACACGTATTTGTCTAAGAGATTTCCCAAATTTTAACTTTCTGAAGTTTAGAAATATAAAAAAAAATTATTCTCAAGGAACTGATTCTCATCTGGTGCAAAAACAAAATATGAACATTATCTGGAACACAAAGCCACAATATAGCATGAAGGTACAATTTCTCATGTGAACAGCTGTGTGCAAACATGAAGCAACTAAAAAAAGTAAAAAATACACATTATATGCATAACATTTATGACCAGGTTTTTCATTAAATAGCCCTAGACCAGCTCGTTATATAAGCGCCATTGGATTTGCAGCATGCTAACACAAAGCATTTTTAAAGGGATGCATATTTTAAATGTATACACTGTAAACTCAAGATCCACCTCCAAACTCTAGTGGCAGCAGATTTTTCTGGTTAAATACTGCATATATACTTTCTTACAGATTGAAAATGCATGTTTATAGCATGGTATAGATCTTTTTTTAAAAGAATCGTTTAAAAGGTGCAATTTTATGTCTATATGGAAAATTTCACATTAGGAGGTACGACAGTAACTGTCATACCTGTTAACAACACTGCCCTAAAGAACTTCTAAGTACTTTGAATTTTAATTAAAAAAACCCTACAGTTTTCAACTGTTTTTAATATTCTTTTTAGAGAAGACTTTAAAGTAGCGAGGAAAAAAATTAGTGTTGAATCACAACACTAAGAGCTGCATCCATTTTTATCCTTTAAAAAAAAAAGTCAAATTCAAAGTTAATTTTGTTATATGTGCCATACTGAACAACATTCAACTGTAGTTTCAGATAAAAAAAGGGAAATTATATACATATACATCTTTAACCCTAGCACCAGAACACCACCTCTGAGACCATAACATAATGCTCTATTTTAAACATCATATCCTGCAATAAAATAGGTTAGCAGCTTTGAAAACCAGTAAAAAAATGCTTCTTGGACCTAAACTAATAAAGGAAACCAAAAAGTTTCCCTATGAAATGTTTTTTAAAAAAAAACCAAACCAAACAAGGGACACCCCCCCCCCAAATTTCCCCAGTTCTGGAATTCAATTTCTAGGCACAATTTAAAACGTTGTGATGAAGTGACTGACTAAAACTCCCCGTTCCAAACTGCACAAGAAGTGAAGACCGGGCTCCTTTGCCAACCCTAACTCACCCCACCACAGATCTGAACTGTTTCCACACTGGAGACACACGTTGGGACTGACAGAATGGGTCACACAACCAGCTCTGCCCTGTCCTCTAGCCTTAGCAATGGCAAATACTGTTCACTTGGAGACATTCATCCATCTTTCTGCAAATTTAAGACATTCATCCATCCTCTGCATTCTATAGTGCTCTTTTTTAGGTTCTGATAAGCAACAATCATAGGGCTATGAGATCCCCTGCCAACCCTAATACTTTTTTAAGACTTTTAATACAAAGAATGTAAAGTTATGGTTTAATATCAAGCTTTGAAACCAGGAGAAACAGTTCGTGAGATTTAATTTTTTCCCCAATTAGCATACCAGAGTTTCTACATCGCTTCCTTCTGGGGCTCCTCTGTCACATGATGGCCTCCTTGTGGTGCCTCATGATGTGCTGATTTTTCTCGGAGGGCCTGCGGAAGCCCTTTTTGCAGTACTCACACCTGTGGGGGTAGTCTTTGGTGTGGATGGAGATGACGTGGCGCTTGAAGCCCGACGCGTCCGTGGTGCTGTACTCACAGTACTGGCACTGGTACACCTTCCTGCCGCTGTGCGTCTTCATGTGCTTCTTCAGTTCGTTCTGCTGCCTAAAGCCCCTTTTACACCTTTTGCATTTAAAAGGCAGGTCCTTGGTGTGAACGGAGAGGATGTGCCCACTGAGTACAAAAGGATCGGACGTTTTGAAGTCACAGTGCCTACACTGGTGGATCTTTTTCCCTTTGTGGGTCTCGCTATGCTTTTTGAGCTCCGAGGGCCGGTGGAAGCCTTTCTCGCACACCTCACACTTGTGGGGAAAATCCTTGGTGTGAACCGAAATGATGTGGCGCTTCAGGTCGCTGGAGTTGGTGCTCTTGTGGTCACAGTGGGGACACTGGTGAGTCTTATGCCCTTGGAAGAGCTCCGTGTGCTGCTGCAGCTCCTTCTCGTCGGCGAAGGCCTGGGGGCAGTGCTCGCACTTGAAGGGCAGGTCGGTGCCGTGTTTGGTTTTGATGTGAGTTTTCAGGTTGGACTGGTCGGCACACCTGAACACGCAGTGCTGACACTGGTATGGCTTTTCCCCCGTGTGGGTCCTCATGTGCTTCTTCAGCTCCGAGGGGTGTCGGAAGCCCTTCCCGCACTCCACGCACACATGAGGGAAGTTCTTGCTATGGACTGCGAGCAGGTGCCTGTTGAGGAGCCCCTGCTCTGCGGTCTCATAGTCGCAATATTTGCACTTGTGTAGCTTGGGCTCCTTGTCCCTCAGGATGAGTTTATTGGAACTCAACGGGCTCGCCTCTCTGTATCTTCTCGTGTACTCTGTAAACTCATGCGTTTTATCAACTTTATTTATAAGTTTATGGCTTTCCAGATGATTGTGGAAACTTACTTTTTTGTTAGTTGTAAAGTCACAGTCTGTACACTGGTATTTCTTCTTAATCATATGATCAGGATGGTTCTTCATATGCCTTTTCAAGAATCCTCTGGATTTAAATTTTTTCCCACAAATATGACAAGGGTAAACTGTTAAGGGCTGTCCATCAGGACCTATTATAACAGCTGTTTTTAAACAAACAAAAACAAGTTATGAAGGAAACACACTTACTGAGTAAGAAGTTCTAAATCAGCCAAGTGCTGTTCAGATTCATGCACTTACACTTGCAGCAGAGAGAGAATGGCTCAGTAGTTTAAAAACAACCAATCCACAGCACCTATAGTTTATATAGTTCTGTTTTAGAAACTGCTCAAACAGATCAGGAATATCATATGTGCACTGAATATAGCCATGGGTACTTTTTAATAGCTTGCAACATTCCAATGAATTGCATCAGCCCTGAGTGTACTGACTCTGAATAGCAAAATATGACATTTTCTAGGCACAGAACCGGAGGGGGGAAGGACACAGGAAATATGCAAATCATCATTTATAGCTTTTAATTCTGCATCAGCTTAAAAAAGAGAAAAGGAATAGGACAGGAGTAAGTGGCACTCCATGACAATACCGTAACCATCCAGTGTTTACCTGTTTGCCATTGCCTGGCCTCTCCTCTCCTCCTTTTCTTGGTTTTTTGTTTGAGCACTCTATTAGTGCTAATGCTATCACAAATCTGCAGGTACTGTGTTGCATTACCGTTTTTGTTTTCTAATCGTGTATCCAAGTTATTTCCTAGAAACAAAAATTAGACACCATAAAAAACCTTAAACAACTTGTTTCTTTGGGACTGACGACTGGAATTGCACAGCAGCATTATCTACTTTTTAAAAACAAGCATTGCCCATTCCTCTACCACGAACACACAATAAAAGGAAGTGTGCCAATAGGAACCACTATCTATCTTTCCTGGCAAAAGTCAAGGCTATGATTGTTTAAACACTGATTCATTCCTAAATATATTCCTTGATTTTTATTTAACTTGTTTTTACTTCTTAACTGCATTATCTCTTTTCTGTCTGCAAAACTACATTAAAAATTTGGCAGTGCCTCCCAACTTCCCCACCCCCTCCAAAGGCCTACAGACATTAGAATTGTTTTAATTTAAAATATAGAGAAAGACTGTGGAGTCCTTCAATATCTAATTTATGTCTCATTCTTTGCATTCACTGATTAGGAGCACTGACACAGAAATGCTGTTTTATCAAAGACAGTTTTGGTTTTAATGCTGTTAAAAGCTCTCACCTGCTGCTTGACCATCTTCGTATCTTCGGGGAAGCCTTCTTTCATCTCCTGCAGAAAATGGTATTTTAGTCGTTACAAATTAAAGTTCTTTTTAAAGATGATGGTTTTGAAAGTCTGATAATGAGAGAAAACTAACTTAGCTAATAAGTAACAGGTTAACACACCCAAGTGGAGATGTGCAGCTCCCAATCAGTTCAGAGTTCTGTAATCCTGAGCCTCAGGAAATCAAATCCCATCTTTGGGAGGAGTTAATATCCACTCCATCTGTGTCTGCTTGCTTACCCTGCTGGCTCTCTTGCTTTCCATCATTAATGTGCTTCTTTCTGCAAACTTTTAACCTCCTATATCCCCCCAGATCTCACTGCAGAGGTTATCTGACATGCACAGTTTGTTCTGAGATGGAAGCACGTTATCTTTTTGGAGTAGAACCAGGCAGATAAGAGGACTTGGCCCTTATCAGCCTCTCAGCACTCATCTACATGAGGCACTCTGGAGTTCTGGGCGATGTACAAGGAATACCTCAGGAGCATATTCCTCATTTTGCCAAAGCTCTGTGGTTCTGAACCACTTTACCAGCCCAACTGGTGGGGTCTCATTATCACACCAAGGAATTGTCACTAACTCGCTTAATTGATTGTAACAGAAACTATGGATAACCTGGGACCCTCTTAACAAACATTTAACACACCCAAATCCAAGGAAATAATATAAAAGAATAGACAGAATTCACAATATATCCTAAGACATTTCCACTATTTGAGGCAAGGCTGCAGAGAACAAATCACATTTTTTCTTTTTGTTTCTGACCTGAAGGGCTGACAGGCTTACAACATGTATACAAAGTGAAACTATTAGGAACATGTTTAGCTTTATTCCTACTACTCCCCTTCTAAAGTCTTTTCTCCCTTCCCCCCAATACTTAAGGTTGTTCTTGTTAAGATCTTCAACACTCAACATTAAGCATCAAAGCCCACACACTCTGTGCTGGAATTAGAAACAAAATAAAACTTTTCCTAACAGCTTTCCTTTCTACTCGGTGACACCCAACACACAGCAATCCATTAGAGGACAGAGATCAGGAGCTGTTTCCAAACCCCAAGAACAAGGTGAGATCATCTCAGAGATTCTGGAAGCTGGATGAGGGAGGAAATAATGGCAGGGATTTTCAGGAAAGCAGCACAGGTTCCTACCGTAAGCAGCAGCCCAAGCAACGGGGACAAACGTTTTATTCACGCCAGAGTCCTCCAGCTGGGTGTCTGGAAGAGATGTGGCTTCTTCTTCCCCTACAATAACTTCCATATAAACTTCATCTGCTATTTCAGCACAGCCTGGATTAAGGGAGGAAAATAAATCTTTAATTTGATTTTGCTCGTCCTGACTTTTCCTACATTTAATTTGCTCTCGCTCTGATTGATACCCGTTATAATTTAATTTTCTTCCTTTGGCATTTAGGGGATTATTGTTTATTCAGACATTCCTTAAAGAGAGAAAACATGTATCAATAAACATTAATCCAAAACAAATGCCCACAAAATTTCCAATATGCAAACTCATAAACTTGCAACTGATGACATTTGCCACTTTGACAAAATGCTGCTCAATTCACAGTAGGAAAACAGAAAAATGAGAAGTTTGACTAACCTCATTAACTTCATCCATGGACATGTTAAATTTAATATAAATAATGAAATGATTGCACAGAGTATGCACAAAGTGCATGATCCACACTTTAAAATAATTATAGCCTGCTTTTCACTTTTAGGGGAGATGAGCTTAGTATTCTACTACTTCAGGCTGAAGAATCCTTCAGAAAAAATTAAAAATGTCCTTGAGAATGATGGTTATACTGGTGTACAAACAGCACGAGAAACAAAAATGCTTCTTATTATGCTTACTAATATCTTCATCTTCCTGAGAAGAGTCCTTAACAGCCATGTAAACCATTTTTTCTCGCTGCATTCTCCCAACACCTCCTTGTTCAATGACTCCAGCTACAGAATGGCCATTGTGAAAGTCACTCTCGGTGACAATTTCTGTCCCACCTTGAACAAAAAGAAGTTACACACAGTGAGTCAATGTGAACAAAGTCACTGGTAAGATTAATTTCAGATTTAAGTATTACAACAAAACTGGTTTTTATAAAATTCTAATTAAATATTTTTACATCCATGTCTGTCATAAAATCATGCAAGTTTGATACTCTGGAACAGATGAGGAAAAAGGTCTCTGGACATGTCCTGATAAATTCAAGCCTGAACAACCCTGGCCCAGGGATTGTGAGCCTTCCACATGTGCCAGGAAGAGCTCAGGTGCCACTGGAGACACACACAGAGCTGCCCACGCCCACCAAAAACTGACTGCAATTCCAACCTTGCCCCAAACACAGCCTGGAATCTCGGATATTCCTTGTCAAGACTCATCTCTGTGCTCCTTTTACTGAGCAGTAAAGGGGAAGAAGTGCTCCCAGTAAGGAATGGGGTGGTTTGCTGGGACCACCTCACTGAGAGCAGCTCAGGGAACATCCCTGCTGGAAATTCGTTTTCAGCCATAAGAGATTTTGGCTCTCCCTGCTGCTGCCTGAGCAGTCTGTCCCTTCTGTCCCCGGAGACTGACAGCCCATCCCCAGAGGAACAAAGAGGATTTCAGGAACAGGGCCTGGAAATGATCCAGAGGCTTCAGGTCCATGAACAACCATGAAGGGGACTCTCTTTTTTAGGAACAGACACAGGTGAGCTGTACATCCCCTCGGAGCACTGGCAGTGCTGGTCTATCTGTGGGGAAAGGGAACTGCAGAGCAATTCTGAGTGCCTCGGTCCACCTGCAGCCCCAGAAATTCTCCCCTCTCTCAGCAAAGCCCACCTGAGGCTGTCCAACGAGAGGGATCCACTCCAGAGGCTCTGCTGTACTGACAGTCTTGCAATGTCAGAGAAAAGCAGCAGCTGAAAAAACAGCTGCAGACACACAACAACTTCTGTTTGGGCTTTGGCTGCCTGAAAATAGCCCTGCTAATCAAAAAAGAACTCGAGACTAATCCACACCCAGCATTTGCTGCATCTGGGCAGTATCCACAAAGGTCACGTTCTACAAAACACTCGCTGCATTACGTGGAATTAAGAATAAACAATAAGACCCTGAAACACTTCATAGTACTGAAAGAATAAATAGGATTTCAAGGTACCTATTTCGACATCATCTTCAGCTTCAGCTTTAAATATGTACACTTTGATAACTTCTGAGCCAAACCCATCATCTTTAGCAACATCATCATTTGCCACCTCTGTACTGATTTTCAAGGGAGTGCTTCCTATATGGTCCAATTTCTCTCCAACATCATCCACTGCAAAGAGAAGAGAACAATAATGAGCCTCAAACACATTTTTAGAAGTCAAAGTAATCAGTAGCATGATTTTCTCCACTATTCTCCCCATGCACAGTAAAGGTTTGTAATCATAAGTGGCCTTTAAAAGCAGCTCATCTCAAGAAACTTAAAGAGATTGCAGAAGTTCAGTTTCATTTTATTGCAACTCAGGAAACAGCAGGAATTACAGAAGGAAGGACACAAGAGGGAGCTTGTCATCAGAAGTTATGGCTGAGACTATTACCCCTAGAAAGCAAAAATGTGTCAATAATTAAATTTAAACATCTATCCAAAACTGTTAAAAATTAACCCATAATTGCTTGTTACAGTCTAAGAGTTCTCAAAAGTTGCCCTAACATGCTGATACTGGTGACTAAAACTTAGTAGCTAAAACTCTTGTGAAGTGTGATGACTTGGGAGTATATTCCCAGGTAAAGAAGTATACATCAAAAATCTGACTATATCTTCTTCCTGAAAGAAATTATTATTTTATCCATTTTATCACTTGAAAACATACATATTAATGAAGATTATTGTATAATATACAGCTGATTAAAGGTGCAGTGACAATAAATGCCAATACTACTATGATACTTCTCATTCTTTGTACAACTGACTGATTATTTGGTCTATGCATTCAAAATGCTCATTTAATTTCTACAACAAAAAATATATTCAAACTATTACAGGCAACACTATTTTGGAAAAAAGGGCATTCAGAAAGATGTCTATAGATACACCCCAAATTGCCACCACAGAGGCCACTGAACTGAGCATCTCTCTGACACATGCACCGACACATTTCTCTCCAGGATAAATTTAGCTCCTGTGCAGATGGTCAGCACAAACCTGTGCAGTGCTTAACACCCACTGAAGTCCTCTAAACAGAGGAGAATCCCACAAATGTAGACAAAATCTGAATTAAACACATTCCAGGGAAACAGCAATTTACTGCACATGTAGCATTAAAATATGTGTGCACTAAACAAAAGCAAACTCATTAAAATGAAGACTGAAGTGACAGCAGAGCTTTCTGACTCTATGCAGATCCCAAGGGCTCCGATCCCTGGGAAGGGCTGGCTTACCTGGGATGGCTGCAGTGGTCCCCAATCCCCTCCCAGTTCCCCAGGGCACTGCTGGCTGCTCCCAGGAGCTGCTTTAACCCCCTGAGGCTCCAGCCCGGGCACTGGGCTAACCTGGTTACTTTAAGCTTTTAATGCTCGGGGCAGTCACGCGAGGTGCTCGGAGCCTGCCGGGGAAGGAGCAGGTGCCTCTCCTGCAGCAGGGCAGGAATCTCCCAAGCAATCCCAGACTAAGCTCTTCCCACTCATGGACAGGATTCCACGGACACCCACCCACCTCACAGCACTGGGAAACCTCATTTCTATTCACAAATCTTGGACTGCACCAGATGAGTACAGAAGTTACTGAGGACAGAACCAGATAAAATGCAGGTAAGTGCAAGTAAATACTTGTTTTCATTTTAGAACCTCTGTGAAGTATATATTTTGATGAAAATTAAATGAACCACAGATTATTCTGAGTTAGGATTCACAAGGATCATCAAGTCCAACTCTTAAGTTGGACTCATTCAATCCATAAGGGGATTGATCCCACAACCTTGGTGTTATCAGCACCAGGCTCTATAACCTGAAACCTCTACAGAAAACATGATAAAAATGCTGGTTTAGCTGATTGGTTTGTTCGTTTGTAACTAACAGATTAATTCCATCACTGAAAAAGTATCAAACCTGGATCAGGAAGAAAAAATTTCCTCAGGAACAGAGTTATTAAAAAACCATTCTAAATCTCTACTGAAACTGGTGCCAGCAACATCAACACTTTAATGAGTGAGAGTCTGACATGTTCTGCATGGTGTTCTCGTTACCTGGCAGGACACTGAGAACAGTCAGAGTACAAACACTGAGAGAGCCACAAAAAAACTGGAATATTCCTTCAACACTCAAGTTTCCCAGCACCAGGTCATTACTACACCTTTATATTCACTGTGGGAGTGTTACTGCACCTGTTAATTGACATTTGTTATTCTGCCAGAATGGGGCTGTTAAAAGAGAGAAAAGTGGAGATACTAAAATATACTTATCTTGGAAAAGTATTTCCATACATTTACTATGTGTTTGAAGGACTGGAGGTAACCCACAGTGCAAGGAGGGATTATACACACAGCTCTATGACTACACATGCTGCCAAAAAGAGAATTTCAAAGCTTACTAACTGTAAGCTGTTCCAGTAAATTTAGAATTGGGAGGTGGTAATAAAGCTCTTTTCAAATCTGCAACTCAAGCAACACCAATTTTTTCTAGACTCGTAACTTTTATAAACATAACACGTTACCAGTTCAACATAAATAAGTATTTCTGTCCTGGGAGGTTATTAACAACAGCAACTTCCTGCTGAACAGGGGGATTGTCACCTGTGTCATAGAAGTTTTCTTTATGGCAAAATTTCCAACTATATAATTAATATTGTGTGACAGTGACTGTGCACCACTATGGAGCTGGTGAAATTATGTAAGAGAAAACCACATAATTTTAGATAGTTACCAGGGCATCAACTGCAATGCAATAAACATTACATAAGGAAAAAATGAGAAATTTTTTAATTCTTATAAGAATATTTTGAGCAAAAAAGTCCCAAACATGAATATGGCATGTACACTCACATACTGTGTTTTACCATTTCAAGTAAAAGCCCAAAATTTTAAATATCCTTTAAAATATGAGGAGTCCTGTTCTAGTGGGGCAAACTTACAATACTGTCTTTAAAATACATGGTTATTTCCACACCATTAACCATCCTTGAATTTTTGAAGATATTCAGTCTTTACAATTTAAGCTTAAAATAATGGAAATCTATCAGGAACTCTGTATATCCAGGGCCTATGGAATTTCTTTTCCAAAAAAGCAAATGTGTAATATAACAAAATTTGGAAAATATAAACTGGACTGAGAAAATGACACCATACAGACTGTTATCTGTAAGATGCTGGCTTTTGTTTCAAATACAACAACAAAACACACTGAATTGGCAATTGCTTCTGTTTAAATTGCTGTCTTACATGAAACAAATTTCAGGTTTCCATCTATTTTTTAAACACATTCAGATAAGAGGAAAACAATCAACACAGCGGGACAGGTAATCTTTGTCAGGTTACAAAACATTATTGTTTTTTAAAACAGATCATGAAAATATCCTATTGTCTAAGTAATATGCCTTCAATCACTGCTAAGCCATCAGTGCTAAATTATCTGCTGCTTTTCCCAGGGATAGCTCACAGGAACAGGAATGCTTACTTTATGTCAATGGAATATCAAAGTCTCTTCCAGCTCTGACTCATCCACCAGAAGCACTACATATTATTATCTCGTCACTTAAAATTAACTGAAAAAACACAACAGAGAACCTCCATAAATATATGCTGAATCCTCCTGAGTAAACAAGCTTTAAAGGAAAACTCAGCACGCTTCCAGAGTTAAACTTACCTCACTTGGCTGTTTTCAGGTGTGTGATGTCCAGATTCACCGTGGATTGCCAGCTCCCAATCCATGTGATGCCTCACATGCACTATGCTGGTGATACCACCCCCACCAGAGGAGCAACACGAGGGCAAGGTAAGTCCCACGGTTGGACAATTCTCCGGGTTTTTCTAATGTCTGATCTACTTAAGTCCCATAGGTTCAAATAGAGGAGTAGGAATCCTAAAATGTTTAGCAAACGAGGCAACAGCGTAAGACACTAAAAAGGAGGTGTTGGTGGCACAGTACCTTACCCCCGGGGCCAGCTCCAGGGTGGGTCAGTGGTGGCTTTGAGGTCACCAGAATAGTGCATGGGGCCGGCACGCGGAGCGGGGGCTGGCAACCCGCTGTGGGTCTGAATATCGCAAACCTGAAAAACAAAAGAGGGGAGGCTTCAGCTCCACGTGCCCACTGCCCCTGCGTCACGGGATGTGCTGCTCACCAGCTGCCCCTCTCACTCGGAGAAGGGCTGGTTTCAGGGTCCCACCACCACATTTTGGATTCATTTCCTTTTGATCGAGGTGTTGCTGATGATTAAAACATGGGATCGTGAACACCCTGTGGTATTCGTGTTGTAAACGTATCAAAAATAGATTTTTAAGTCCTCTGCTTATAAAGCTGGTTTGAAAAAGTGGAATTGATCTGCAGAGTGGTGATAATCTTCCAGTGAACATTTCTAATCACAAAATCATACACAGATAGTCACAGACTAACTTACTATTATCCAAATAGTATTTACACAAAAAATATAATTAGTAGAAGTGTATAAAGTACCTACGTGGGAATGTCACCTCAAAATGGTGAAAAATCACCTTTCAGTAAGATCCCTTCCAGCCTAAACCATTCTACAGTTATATAATTTAAAATGTAACTCACAGCAAGAGTAAGGGAAGTTAAAATTCCACACTCAGCTCAGCTCCATACCCTAAAATGCACTGTTTTGGTAGTTCCCAAACGTGTTCCACAGAACACCACCAGGAGCAGCTGAAGGAGATGGGGGGGGCTCAGCCTGGAGAAAAGGAGGCTCAGGGGGGACCTTCTGGCTCTGCACAATTCCTGACAGGAGGGGGCAGCCAGGAGGGGTCAGGCTCTGCTCCCAGGGAACAGGGACAGGATGAGAGGGAACGGCCTCAAGCTGTGCCAGGGGAGGTTTAGGTTGGATACTGGGAGCAATTCCTTCCCTGAAAGAGCTGTCTGGTCCTGTCACAGGCTGCCCAGGGCAGTGATGGAGTTCCCATTCCCAGTGGGATTCAAAAGCTGTGTGGATGTGGCATTTGGGGACATGGGCAGTGGGGCCCTTGGCAGAGCTGGGAGAACGATTAAACTCAAGGATCTTACAGCTCTTTCCCAACCTCAACGATTCTATGACTGCCTTAATTTATCTAAATGATTACTTAAAACAAAATCCTACATGAATAATGTAGCTTCCAACTGTGACTCTTCAGGCACATCACGATCACACATATATAAAATTTTAATTTGCTGAAAACTAGGTCTCAAAGTGGCTTTGAAACATTGTGAAAGCCAAGCTTGAGAACACCTGACAAAACCAGGAATGTGTCAGACACACGTGGGGCCTGCAGGTAACTGAAAGTTTCAGATGCTCTGGTCTAAGTGCAGGACCATCAGCATTAATCACACCCATCTGTCTCTGAAGGAATCCCAGAGATGACTGCACTTACAATGACAAGGGTGCAGCTGGAAATAGCCAGTTACAGAATAAACTCATCCTAAGCACTCTGCCAGGAAGGAGGAATTTGTTCAGTGAAACAACTGACTCTAAAAATGGTGTTCCTTTAGTTACAAAAACACACAGGATTTTTGCTGGAGCTCTAATTTGCTTTATAGACTCATTATTTTTAGTTCTTTTTCAAAAAATCCTCTTTTTGAGTCGTGTTAGTGACACAGTAAAGATAGCCTTAAAAATAATTGCTGTTCATCCTACACTGAACAATAATTAATATCACAATATATTTTAAGTAAGGGACATAAATGCTATACGAGAGTGAAATCATTATAATCATGAATCAGTCGTGTCCTCTGTCATGAAACTTTTAATAAATGCAGCTTGTTGTGAACAGGCTGACACTTTGACACACTTGGCATTGACGCTTTTTTACATATTGCTTCTGACTAAATAAAATCTGTTTTGACCTACTCACACTTCAATGACTGATTTGGAGAAGTTAAAAATTTTAAATTCACTATCGTACATTTTATCAAGTTTGTGTAACAGCAACAACTGGTACCTTGGGTATAATTTAACCACTGAAGAAACAAAAAGTACCCAAGGTCCTTTCAGCAGCCAACTTCAGCCACCTTTCAACAGGATCATATGGAGTTGAATGCTGTGTGGGAACTGGAATGGGCAGCAACTTCCCAGTGTTAATGAGCCAATCCATTAATGCACACAACCCCTTAATTCCAAGTTCAGCCCAGAACAGCACAACAGACAATGAAATGCCTATTATAAGTTTTAATACACTGAACAAACCATATTTTGTGGACACAGTGAGAAAACTTTGAGAGTCAGAGATCTTAAAAAAACTGCTTCTTTGTGGAATCTCCTGATTAAGCCCAACATGTTATTTTTACATGAATCTGCATAACACTGAAATATACCTGTGGTGGTTTTTAGAAAAAAGTAGCCTATTCAAAATGAATGGAATGTTTAACTTTCCAAGGCGTTTTTCTTGCATTTCCTGGAATATCTAGTTTCAGAAACACAAACATACACACTCACTCACTCGGCAGCATCAGTGTCCTTCTCTTTCTCGCTCCATTAGTTTTTGCATCAGAAAACCCAAATCCAGACACCAGGAATTAACAGGGCACCAGCCTATTCCCTGGGCGTTCCAAGAGTCCAGTTCCAGGAACTTCTCCCCACCAGAACACTTCTACCTCAGCTACCTCCTGCTTCCATCTACCTCTGTGGCACTTACAAGATATCATCAGGTAGTCTTCAGACGTGCTCTTGCCATCGTCATCGTCCTCTGTTTTGATGGTCACCGTGGAGCCAGGGACAGTCCCGGCCGCCTGGATCACCGCTTCCGAATCCGAGTTCGTCACCAGCACCTCCTCCGACACCATGGTGGGCGAGGCGGCCCCGGACACCGAGTCCTGCACCACGTGCTCCAAGTGTCCCTCGGGGCCCGTGACGAGGTCGGCCACGAACACCTGGTCGGGGACCCTGACGGTTTCCGTGATGAGGTCGGAAGTCAAGACGTGGTCGGCGGTGTCCAAAGCCTCTTCGATGGCCACGTCGGCCTCCAGAACGGAGTCGGGGACGATGACGCCCTCCGTGACCACGTCGGTCTCCGCGATGATGTCGGGGCCCTGCACCACCTCGGCCGCCAAGCCGTGATCCAGAGCGATCCCGTCGTCCGTCACCACGTCGGACACCAGCACGGCCTCGGGGACTGACACCACGATGTGGTCTCCATCGATGTGAGCGGTGCCAGCCATTCCGGCCACTAGGGAACAACCACGGACCGGGAGAAAAATGTTACAATTATTGCACCAGCAGCCGGTTTATCTTAGGGATGGAATTATCACACAGGCAAATTAAACACAGATGTAAAAATCTGTTACGTCTCAAAATCCACGTCTTGCATTTCACCCAATACACGCTCCCCAAAGCAGCCTGTTTTGTACAAGTTAAGATAAACAAAACACACCACTTCAAGGCATAATGTGGAGTTTGTCCCACTTAGGTTTCACAACGAGGATCTGTTAACAACTACAGGCCATTTACAATTTAGTCTCTTTTTTTAATTCCTGGTTACAAAACATTTCATTACAACAGCAATTTGAACCTTCTCCGAATTCTTGCACGATGCTGAAAGTGTGGTAACAAACCATTAATTGCTGTTACAATAAAAGGATTCATCCTTTAGACTGCATGGGCCTTGTTAAAAATAAACACTCAGTTGTATCCAATATTTACAGTACAATTTCCAACAACTTGCCACATCTCAAGCAATGGCTGGAGACAGAAACCTGGTTTTCATTAACAGACTGGACAGGCCAGTCATATCTGCAGACTACTTTTCTAGACTTAACAAAGAATGCACAGTGAATTATTTTAACACACATAAACAACAGTTTTAATCCTAATTAAAACACTCAAGAAAATGATTCTTATCAGAATGAAAAAACAATAATTAGCATTATTCAGATTGTACTTCAAATGCAAATATCACGGTACAAAGACATGGTCCTTCCCAATACGTGAGAAGGCCATGTCCTGGATTTTACTAATTATTTTTAATAATTAAAATGTTTACCAAAATCCTGCATAATCATAGTGTGAGGCATTTTGGATTCTTGTGTTTGCAATCCAAGACTTCCACCACCTGGATCCATATTCAGCCAAGTTCATTCACAAATAACTGCAAAAAAACAAAAGTGAGAATTTATGTTTAACAATGTTCTTGTGTTGATCAGCTTTACTGGATTCATGTAGTACACTGACAGAGAGAAGCGTATACCCAAAAATTCAAGAAAAACATAAGGAGTGTTCCATACAATTCACTTTATTGTTTTGGTTTTTATTTTTGTGACCTTAGCATAACAATACATATCAAAAATAGTGCACAGAGCAGTCACCTCTGCTCTGCCCATCTCTACAGACTCATTAACTAATTAACAAGACTAGATGTGTGGAACTGCAACAAGGAAAGTGGAGAACTGTTTTGGGAGTATCAATTTTTCCAATTCTTTCAAAATTCGGATATATGAGACACTTCCAATTAAAACTTAAAACCAATTTTAACATGTAAATTTAACTGGGGATGCTGAACCTCTCTGACAAAGTACAGCTACACAAAGTCACTCCCGGAGCAGGAGAAAGCAGGTACCATTTGACAGAGTGTTCCCATAAAACACAGGAGAGAAGGATAAAATCAGCATTCCCACAGGTTATTTGCATTGCTACTAAATACTGAAGTGTGGGGATTTTGAATTTTTTGCAATTTGCTGCAACTCAAAGCACTTTTACACAAGTTCTCAGTGCAGACAAAGTGACTCCACCGGATCACGCAGAGCTCAAGGCTTTCAATGGGTGAAAAATCTCCAGCCTAAAAAAATCTCTGCTGCACAAGACTAAAAACTTTTACTTTCCTGCCCTCTTATACCCAAGAATCAGAAAAAGTGACAGCATCACACAGAAACCAAAGAGTTTTAGGAATTGTGGGAAGTGAACATGGAGTAAGAGCTCAGAACTGTGAGCTGGGTGGTGCAGAGAGGAGCAGGGAGTACAGATCTTTCATGAGTAAGTCTCTAACGTATGGTACTTTCCTGTTGTAACACCAACCTTGTTTTTGCTCTCCTTGATTTCATAAAATAAATTACCACTACCCTACCACAAGAATTCTTTAAGTCTCAGCATCTAAACCCAAACTATGCTGGAAACTCCAATTATTCTGTGGTGGAAAACACTTGACAACCCCAATGAGTTACACCACAAGAGCCAACATGGGCAGGGAGGGTGAATAATGAGATAAGCCAAGCTGGAAGAACAAGGCTCAAGTGCCCAAAATCTGAGATAGCTCTAAGGGGTTCAGGAAGAGCCAGGACCTAACTCAGCTCCCGAGCTCCTCCAGCAAAGGTGCCCAACAATGGCAATTTCAAGGAAAAGCCACCAATTCACCCCAAGGAGGTTTGAACTCAAGGAGAACACAAAGTCAGTCAAACATTATCAATGAGGAAAGTTGTCAAGGATTTTACTAATTCAATTCCACTCCAAAGTCAAATTCTTTCAGCACTGGAAGGATCTCAGAGGAGGTCCATAACCTCAGTGCAATGCTCCATCACTCCCAAGTTATCATCACAGCCATCCAAAAGCCCCCCAGTGCCTAATGAATCCTTGCTAGTACGAAGTATGATGCAGCTCTAGATCATATATGACCAATTTAACCATTTCAGAATTAAGGCAATGTCTCACATTTCCTGACCACAGCTTTTACATTCAGATAATCCTTTTTTCACTGTGAATGGATATGAAAAATTATCTTAATATACATCAATCTGAGATTACATGAAGAATATGCCAACTTTTTTTCCTTCTCAATAAGAAACTTGTTTTCAGATTAAATAATCAGATGCACAAATATATTACATATTATACTACATAAAAATATTCAATACAAAGCAGGACTATAATTTAAATTTAGATTTCTGCAGGAAAAGCAAATTATCACTAAAAGGAGTTATTTTTCCCAGCAGTTAACAGAACTAGAAAAATTACCAAAGTTATGAGATTGCACCTTCTGTGCATGGAGTACCAGGAATCCCTTAAATTCCCCTAAAACCAGAGATGAGTGATGACACACAGGGAACAACCACGCTGAAGCTGTACCAACCCTATGAAAAATATTCTTGTAAACCCTCACTGCAGACAAAGGATGGACTTGTACAAACTATACAATCACAAGTTTATTTTCTATATCAGTTTTGGGATCTTAAAGGAACGCAGTGACAGCAGCAAAAGCCCTTCTTGCTACTGCTGGAAGAATTAACCATGGGCAAGGCCCACAGCTCCCCCCCAGCCGGATGTTTTTGCTCACAGGTTGCAGCAGTGCAGATGATGCAGTTGCACATGTCACACATGCAGGCAAATCTTGTTATTGGGAACAGGAAAAAAAATGCAGTGCAGTGCTTAACTGTGGTTGTTCTCAGCTTCCTCCTGTAGTACAGCATGTAACACACCCACACCATCACACACGGATCCAACCATGGGTTTGGAAGGGGAGAAATCAGGCACAAAGCCACAATTCCATACCCTGTCACAATCCCAAACTTATCCATTCCTCTCCTCCTCGAACTTGAAACATCTCAAGGTTTTCCTCTCAATTCCCCTTCTCCTCTGGGATGTTTTATTACCGTCAATCAATAAAATATTCACTTTACAATATTCCATTAATTTTTTCATTGATTTTTAAAAAATTATTATATGTTATCTTGACCTGGGAAAGAGCACAGTGAAGTATTTCATGAAATCTACACTGAGACTCCCAGAGCAGCGTCTCAAAGCTGAATTTTTAAAATGCGTCTGTATCTGGAACAGTTTTGCTTTTCTGAAAAATAACAGTTCTCTTTCTAACGAGCCTGAGGTTCATTTCAACCTATTTCAGCTCTTTATGCCAAAGCTCTTCCTTAGATAGGGCTCAGCTGAGACAAGCAATGAATTTTAGAGCAGAAGAAGGGATATCTGACCTCTCTTGACTACAGGCAGGAACACAACTGTAAATTACTTCTGCACATGGTATTTTTTAAAATCAAAGACAATGGTTGGCAGTTTGGGATGACCTAAGAACACGTAACAGCAACACTCAACTGAAAAACTGGTGAAAGTTCCCAGGATAACCACTGATCTGTTCTTAGCTTGCTCTTCCTAGAAAAGTATCATAAAATAATCATTAATATTTTCATTTTTGAGAAAGTTTAAGGAAACACTCCAAATAGAAAGACCTTCAGCAACGCATTTTGAAGCGGAGGAATAAAACCCAATGCTTCAGCACTGCTACCCTTCCCAGGAAAAACAGGGTGTCATTCATATTCCCAGAGGGACAAGGAAGCTCCCAATCCCTATGCCGGCTTCCAGGCATTGTTGCCACATTTAAAATGTGTATAACACAAACAACATTTCTACATAATGCCAATTACAACTTGCCAATTACAGCTTAAAACATGCTCTTTATTTATGTAGCTGCATGAATACATTTTGTGACACCCTGAGCACTGTGGTTCTGCAAATGGTAAGCATCTCCCCACTTTCCACACAAACCATTATTCCCAGTATGCTCAGGTGATGCATTTCCACATGACACCTAATTGCATGGTCAACCCTTAATCTCTCCTTTGAAATAGTGGATTTCTGCTGAATAATTTGCATCTTGTTTACATGTTCTAAAGGAAAACACATCACCACGCATTGTCGGTGTTTCGGATATTCACAAGCCGCACATGAGATTTTCATTTACCCAAAAGGACCACGCTCAGATATAGAGCAATGTAACAATAAATAAACTTATATGCCGTTGAAAAATACAAACCAGATGTTGTGTAATCGTTTAATTTCTTAATGTTCAAGTTGAAGAAGAAAAAAGAATTATTCTCCCCTGATGACACTTCACGGTTTTCATTTTTTTCCCCTGATTTTAATGCAGCAACCGCCAGAAACCCAATCAGCAACGTCCTGCTTGCGCAGAAATCTTAATTAGAAAAACCCAATTAATAAAATAACGTGCAGGTTAACACAGCCCCTTGGCAGAGAACAGACTGGGTATGACAAACCAGCATATCCATTTTAAAGTCCTTTATTGTGTCCACCTATAAAGCACCACGACAACTTACACTCTAAACCCATTTAAAACGCCACAGACAAAACCAGTGAACGAGATTTTGTCTCGCTGCCTAAAACCCGCTAAAGACTCTTCATAAAAAAAAATAATAATAAAATAGAAAAAACATCTACATCTACACGTTGCAGCAACAAAACTTCCCGTGGTAAAAATCACGGGCAGAGCCAGCCGGCGGCTGCCCAAGGGCCGGGGCTGCCGGTGCCCGCTGGCGCCAGCGGATCCCGGCGCATCCCGGCGGATTCCGGCGCATCCCTCCCTCTCTCCTTCCCTCCCTCCCTCTCGCGCGTGCCCGGCGCGGGCGCGCCCGCGGTGCCGCCGGGGCGGGGGGAGGCGGCGGAGGGAGC
>VZRJ01004868.1:302215-327015 GCA_013397565.1 Ptilonorhynchus violaceus | reverse complement strand
CCGGCTCCGTGAGGGCACCGCGGGGAGACCCCCCGCGCCCGCCCCCGGCACCGTGACGGGACGGCGGGGTGGCCCCGCACCCGGCCGGGGCACCGTGACGGGACAGCGGGGGGGATCCCGCACCCGCCCGGGCACCGTGAGGGCAGCGCGGGGAGATCCTCCACACACTCCCCCGTGAGGGGACAGTGGGGGGGGGGCCGCCCCACACCCGTCCCCGTGAGGGCAGTGGAACAATCTCCTGAATAAAACACACCCAATCTTTAAATAGCTCGGGCAGGGGTTACAGTTCTATGGGTCTCTTTTATCAGCGTGAAAACCCTACTTACTTCCTTAAATGTGACATGTAAATATAAACTTGAAACAATAGTACTTAATATAGGGAACAGACATGAACCTTCTCATGTCAAGCATAACAACTTGTTTTGGGAACTTCGCATTACTCTTTGTCACAACATTAAGAGCCTGCTGTACAAACCTGAGCAAAGGAGGACTTGGTGCCTGCTCCGTGCCTTTTATTCCTTTGGCTGCCAGGGAGGAATCCAAAGCTGGAGCTGAGTTTCCAAGTAAAGTGTTAAGGCAGAAGTGGATTCCTGAGAAATGCGACCCAGACCCCTCAGGTGCTGAGTAGGGGACTGCTCGGAGGTGCCCGAGGGCAGAGCCACACGGGCACTGCAGGCTGGGTCAGCGCAGGGTGGGCAACCCAAGGTGGACATCCTGAGATGGGGCATCCCAAGGTGACCCTACTGAAGCCACATCTGAAGTGCTGTGTCCAGTTCTGGGCTCCTCAGGACAAGAGAGATATGGAACTTTTGGAATTCTCAAAAGATTCAGGCTCCTGGACTTTCACCTCCTTAGCAGAGAACTTGGACACTTTTACGTTTGACCCTCCCCTTTTTTTTGTTTTAAGGGGTAAAGCCACATAACACAGCACACGCCAAAGTAAGTTCAGCATGAAGAACATTCCAGTTGTTTCACCTACCTCTAGCAAGAGACAGACATTCTAATGAAAAAATAATTTTAAACTGACCAAGGTAATGACAAAACTGAACACTTGGGGAAATGGTGAGAGAGACTCAGTTTAGACAGCTCTGCTCTTGTCAGCACCATGGATATTGATAGCACTGCCTTATCTGCTCCTCCTACTCCTTTTCAAAGGAGTGCTGGCATATCAAATTGAATACTCAGATTCTGTGGTCACTCTGAGGTTGGTACAACGAGGTCAACAACAACCACAGTTTGTCACATTGTGGCACTACCCGAGGCTGAGAAGTGACAGCAAAAAGCAATTCGCTGACACAATTCTCTGACACTTCTGGATCTGAATTTCTGAGGTCAAAATCGTTTAAACTGATAGTCTGGGATCTAAACAGATGCGCTAACACCATTTCTGTGTGTTCCTGAAGATAAGAGAGTGAACCAGTCTCACTTCTTTTATTTCTGAATTTGCAGCAGTAGAGGTAAACCTAGTGAAATTTGCCCACTTTGCATTTTTGTTACCTTGAGGGAAAAGCAATTATCAAAAATCCCTTTCTGAAAACCTTAAGATTCTGGTTTTGTCGCATAGTTTCACATCTTACCTAGAACTAAGGAAAATCATTTAATACAAATAGCAATATAATGTGCATCAGACTTTCTGGAAAATGGGAAATAAATCCAGGACTTCAGTCTCTTTAATTGGTTATTTAGTGGCAAGGTAGTCAATCTTCCATAGCTTCACTTATTTTCATCATTTACAAAAAAGTTACAAAGCAAGCCAGGGCAGTTTTAAAGGCAAACCATTCCAGCTGTTGAGATCAATGAGACAGACGGAAGACAAAGTGACAAAGAGAAGGGAGAAGGGAATGGCCCCATAAGTATTTGATAAATCTGGGAACAGAGGGAAGCCAAGTCCTTGGCTGTGTTTGTACAACACTGGCAGAGTCAGACCAAGGGGCTGACTTTTGTTGTTTTCCATCTTTAAAATCTCGCTTTTGAGGAAAAGCAAAGCAATATCAGTCAGGACACAACAGGCTCTACTTGCTACAACACCCTGAAGAATCTTCATAATCATAGTTTAGAGAAATTCCTGGCCCTGCTAACGGCTGGAGCGTCTTCTGAGGGAGGGCAGCTTTTTGGGACAGGTCATTAGGCACAGGACGTGAGGTTAATCCCAAAGAACCTGTGTCCCAATGGATGGGCAACCATGCAATAGTCAGCAGCAGCTCTGTAGTATCAGGGATTCACAGAAAGCTGTCACCAATGACACAGTAAACAAATTGGATGTTAATGGTACATCAAGTTTTCTTTTATAATGATCTTATGTACCTTTTCTTTGCAATAACTTAGTGCTTTCTAATAAAGATGACTATTTCCTCTGTGTCCCAATAGGGTCTTACTGCTCTCTCAGCATCTGCATTGTCCAGTGATCACACAGCATTCCAAGATATTTCTGATATAGGAAGCACTTGTTCTTAGTATCTCTGTAAAGATATTAGAATTAAATCAGTACACACTCCCCAGTGTTTGCTATTAAAATAAGATGTATCTAATCAAACTACATTTCTATATATTTCTTTTCTGAATGTGTGCTGCTTCTGAGTGTGCACTCACCAAGAGCTTTGGGAGATGATTTTCATGCAAATAACTGCAAGTATTACCTCTGTGTGCACACAAACTGAAACAGCTTTGGAAATATTTAAAAACATTTCAGCAGGGTCTGTAATGTTCCTGAAGAAAACACCTGCACAGTGAAAGATGGCTTTAGGCTTTTTATTAGCTCACATCTTTACTCAGTGACAAATACCATCAATTTAGTGATCATTTGTATTCAGTACCAGGATAGATGATATAATTAATATGCAGAGGTGTGTAATTAATATGCAGAGTATGTAATTAATATGCAGAGGGATGTAATTGATACGTACCCGGTACTGTCTCCCCTCTGCATAATCTGGATAAGGCAAATTCTTCCTGGGATAGTCAAACACCTCCCACTGGGCTCGGGACTGAGGGAAATAGTCTAATGCTGGATCTGGTGTCCTTAGAGGCTGAGCATACATGGGACTATGCAAAAAAGAAAAAGGTTATTAAAAACCTGTGTTATAATAACCAGCAAACTGCACAAAGTGTTAAACTCACTACTGCACTCATGACATTGAGGCAATAACATCTAAAAGGTCTTTTAAGTTCGTTTTACTGTCAAACCCTCATCCTCTAAACACAGAGTGAATTTATAGAAGCAACATATTCTTTGAGCTTTTCTTTTCACTGTCACACCAAACAATGCCATGCTATCTAATTTTCTATATTCCTGTAATTATTTTCAAAATGTTTTAAATTCATGATAGCTACACCTTCAATGTTTTTAATGTTTATATTATAAACATTCAGACCTTCTTGATGGACTGAGATATCAGAAAGCTCCAGTCTTTCTCTGCAGCAGAACCCTGCTACATGTGAGGAAAACGTTCTGCTCTCACTGAGCTGCACCCTGGCAAACAAGTTCTCTGCAGAAGTTGCAGTAAGAACTGCAGCAGTTGGCTGGGTACTGAGGGGGGATTCAAGTGAAGAGGCATAACTAGGGAGACTGTGTTTCTCTGTAGTAATGAAATTAATACGTCTGGGATTAGAGGAAAACCAGAGAAGCCTCTGGATAAAGCAGTATTCTGGGATGTGTATGTGAATAATCCAGTCAAAAGCTTTGCCATTTACTGGACCTTTGTCGGTTGCTGTGCCATCGGCAAAGCTGCAAAGTCATTCTGAGTCTCCAAACCAGTGATATAAACCAGGGTATAAAGTGAAAATGAGCAAAACAGACAGAAAAATAGCAGCATACCTGTAATTCTCTCTTTCGTTTGGGATTGAGACATCACTAAAATCTTGTCTTCTCAGTACAGGTTTTGGGATTTGCCCAAACCTGGCATCCTGTATGTAGGGGATCAGGTGGTTACACAGAGCAAAATGACAACAAATTACAATAACCAGCTCACCAGGTACAGTATGTTAGGAGCTATAAACCAATTTTTCACTTACAAAATATAATGTGTGGGCTGCAACTCACAGTCTGGGGTGTGAGAAAGCACCAAGTCCTGCAGCCCTGACCCAAAAAGGTTCCTTTTACAAAGGGTTTCCTTCCCTACCAAACTGCAGGATTGGGTCTGATTCACACCTTGGAAACAACAGCATCAGCAGGACCAAATTCTGAATTAGTTAAAAATTAAACAGCACCATCTCCTGGTAAAGGCAGGCTCAGACCTGCTGCATTGCCAAGATATTGATACTTTACAGATAGATTTAGCAGAAAACAATGTAGCAGACTGGATTATTTTCTTCCTTTTCTCAGACAGGCTACAATGTCTTCTTCTCACACACAGTGTGCTCCTCAGTGTGTAAAATAATCCCTTGAAGTACCAAATGAGGACATGAACACACCCACCCACAAATCTTCCCTTTCAATGATTCTTGGTATTTCATACTGGGGTTTGATTGTATTTATCCATCTTTTCTCTTGATACCCACCAGTTCAAGCAATGATTACTACATCTTGCCTAATGGAGAAACTGGCACAGCAGAGCATGATCTCTTTTTAATGCTGACCTTCTAACTGGCCAAAAATGGAAATACTTCTTTGAACATCCCAGTAAAATAATCCCTAGTTCTTTGTTTTCTCCTATGCAAATCAGATTCACTTAATATTTGATGAAGACTTTCACCTTCTCACATGCCTTCAGCTGATCTTGGAAATCAAATACGAGGGAGGCTTTAACTTCAAATCCCTTTTTTTGTCTATTCATATCCCACTCTGTGAATCACAACGTCCCGCCCGGCTTGGCCCAGCCCCGGGAGCAGGTGCTGTGCCCCACTCTGACACCTCTTACCCCGGGTGGCTGAGGGTGCCCGTGGCCCAGGCTGGCAGCTGTGTCAGCACTGAATGCAGGGTTGTGATGTGCTTCACTGGATGAAGGCTTTGGCTGCTTCCTGCCGGGGGGAACAATGGGAATTTAGAGCATTAGCGATGTTGAGGGTCTGGACAAATCTTTTTTGTGGTGCAGATTGGTTCAACAGCCATGTCAGAGCTTTAGATGCCCCGTGGCAGGGGCTGTACAAGAGCTGTGTATTGTTACAGCTTTTCTGTGTCAGAGGAAGTACCAGTGACACATTACTGGGGCTCAATGAAAGAAGAAAAAACCCATTGTTTGTGTACTTGGGAGAGGTATCACTGGGAAAAAGTGTTGAAAGCAAAAAGCAGCTCAAACTGCCAATATCTGAGACCAAAGAGTGGGAGGAATCCTGTTTAAATACCCAGCCTCTTGTCAATGATTCTCAGTCTTACTCCTTTTCTTTAAAACTTGTGGAAAAAAAGCCAATCCTTAAGAGCAAATAAATCAGAAAGACACATTTGGTAGCCTTGAATTGAAGTAGCAAATGTACTTATCAATCTTTAAAGCTTGTCTGGTGAGCTCTAAAGAAAAGAAGCAGTGACTCAGAGTGAAGTTCTGCACGCAGTGGTAAAATGCTGAGTAAGTGTTTAATGCTCAGGTAAAATGCTTTGATTTAGTTTTAAACTGTATAAATAGTATTTTGGCAGTATGGCAACCTTGTCCATTTAAACATCCAGAGGTTAAAAATTAACCAGAATACCAGACTCCTTTTGCTTTACTTCCATTTTGAGTATAAATCCCTTACAAGTGCAGCCAGAGACACTTACCCTGCTTGCTTCCTTTTACTGCAGTAGAGATAGGAAAATATTACACCCATTACGGTAACCAGTGTCACTGCAGGAACAGTAGCCACTAAAATGAAACTCAGAGTATCCCAAAGGTGGTTACATTTGGGGCCCATGTACCAGTAGTCCTTCCAGCCCATTCTGAAGTAATCACATCTGCATATAAAAAGATTAATATTTAGCAACATCATTTTAATTCAAAAGTAAGTAATACCAAAAAAGTAAAATATTTTGCTATATAATTATTTACTATTCAACACTGCAGGGACCAAGAAAGTCACTGTTTTTCCTGTTTGTCTAAAGGTGTTATTTATCTTAGTTACACCCTTCTTTTCTCAGATACGATGCAAAAGTACTTTGCCAGGCTCTGGGGCAGCCAAGTCCAAGTTGCATTTCAGGAGTCCAAGATAACAAACTTTGCTGAGAACAAGGTGCACTACCCACGTCGTGGCATGGCTCAGGTCAAAGATCTCTCTGTCAGCTGTGAGCATGGCAAAGCTGCTGAGTGCATGTGAAATGTCACATTTGTGGCTGTCATTGTGACACTGGTTTTTTAAAAGGAAAAAAACCCAACTACGTAATGCAGAATAGAACATTAAGATGTCTAATTTATTTTTTTTAATTCTAAAGACAATTTGATCGACCTGGGAATAAAAAGGAACTTGCCATTACACAGATGATTCAGTTCTAAAGTAAAACATCTGAGACAACAGGAAGCATGTGAAAATTAAGGATTACAGTGATTACCTACATTAGGAATTACATGGCCCATCCATATTTTTAAAAAGAAAACACTGTGCCCAGATCCCAGATTTGATGCTTTGTACCAGAGTTATGCAGACTGTAAATGAAGATCAACATCCACATTCGTGGATCACAGTGCAGGGATTCTAAATTTAGTTCATCATTTAGAATATATTTGACATTTCCATAGTGTATATTTAAACAAACCAAGCCCACCATACCTGCAAAAAGGTTCTTCACTTTTACACTGACAAGGAATATCATCAGGACAGAATCCATCTGTACTACCCAGACAGGCCTCAAAGTCCTGAACTCCAGTGCAGCTGGCTGTGAATTTAAACAAAACAAGTATTTAATGCAATTCTACAGTAACATACTGTCAGTGGGCTGTATTGCTAATTACACCAGAAATTAAAGCTTCCTATGACATACTCTGTAGGTGATACTAAATCTTACTTTCCAGTGACTTGCCCCTTGAAAATCTTGAAACTATTTGAGAAATAAAGATGTATTTGCTTGAATTCCTTTACCCTGAATGTGCACCCATCTTCCAGTTGGCCAGGAAATTGTATGGCTTGTGTTGTTATGATTTTATCACATCATATAAGTGTGGTTGTATCTGAATTCCACTATATATCATCTCTGGATTGCTGGCAAAGGCTAAAAGTCATGAAATTCATTAGAGATTCCAACTTTCTAATTATAATCCAAATTAAAACCTTCTTGTGTGTTTTGCATTGGGATTATTCCTTCTTTTAGCCTACAAAAGGATCTGGTTTGTGTTAATGTTGGTTCTCCTCTCTCTTTTGCTGTGTAAACATTGTGGGCTGTAAATTATGTTCCAGGATCTGAGTGTTTAGAGTATTTCACAGGTATTTGGCTGGCTAAAAGTAACTCCCTGAGCAGCCTTAATCAGACATCAAATGTGGCCACGTTTGGCACTCACACCCTTCCTCTTTGCTACCTGGTTCTGTCCTGTGTAGGACTCGGGCTCAATGCCAAGAACCAACCTGAATACTTCAAAAAGCCCCAAAACTGCCCATACAGGCAGGTGTAATATTGAGTTAACTGTTCCCAATGAGAAGATGCACATTTAGAACCAAGCCAGAGAGTCAGAACTGGAAGAGATCTCCCAGCAGATCCTTCCAAGCCCACCAGGAAGCAGACTGGGACAAAGTGGTGTAGGAGCATTGTTAATGTTGGTGCCATTGTAAGAGGGATTTTACACCATGAACAAAGTCATGACTGATGCATTATTAGCCAGAGGAACTATGCTGGGAGCAGTCTTAATTTCAAAAAAAGATGGAAGTCTCCTTCCTCTCCACTGTCCAAGGCAACCTGCTCCAACATTTACTGCTAATCTAAGAGATAAATCTAAGTGATTACACAGTGATCAAGGCTTGCCCTTGTTCCAGTCTATTTACAAACACTGCGTGCTTCCCTCTCAAGGTGTCATCAGCACTGAAGCATTTTCCAAGAAAACCTAAATATAGGTCATGTGTTATGGCCATAAAGTACAGAGCAATGAAAAATCCTGAATAGCATTTGGCATGGTTTATCTAGAAGATAAACAATGTTTTTAGCTGCCCCTGTGATCAGTAACAGAATTGCGACTCCTTTAGCAATGTTACAAAAATACTGAGGCAGCAGAAAATGAGCACTTGTGAATCTGCTGGAGGGAGGGAGGGTGTGCCCTTTGGTATTAATGCTCTAATATTCCATGTGATAAAGGAACACACTGCTGAGCCCTTCATGATGTTGTGGTCTACATAAATGCTGAGATAGCCCTCAAACGGTAACTTTTTTTGGCAATTAAAAGGGTAGAGTAGCATAAAAATATTCCTTAGATCACAAACCAAAACTCTATTAGAAAAATAGTAACTGCAGCTGGTTTACATCACTATGAGCTTAGTGATACCCAAATACTGGTACCAGCTAAAGAACAGTCATGATAAAATAAATAAGTACATCCATAAAATCTGTAGGAAATCTTCCCATAAAATAATTCCAGACCAATACTGGTCTACTCTAACAGAATCAGAGACAATTCCATTACTGAGTTTCTCCCTTAAAATAACCTTTCTTTCAGTGCATTCTGATTGTTATGCTCTTAATTATTATGATTTTCTCCATGTTAGTATCAAAAAAAGTCTAAGAATACTTGCTATAAAAAAGTATAATTTTTTTAACCCATATACCAAGTATTTTTTCCCACTGAAAAAGAACCAAACCATTCAACTCATTTAAAAACGTCCTTCTGAAATTCAGAGACTGACTCAAAATGATTCCAACCCAGCAGAATACTGAGTTTTCAGGTGTAATTCATATGGTTGTAATGTATGTGTATGTTTTTAATGTCCAGACAAACAGAATAAGAGGTGAGAGCCAAAGCAGACCTGTGTCTCTCTGGAACATCACCACACTCTTGGCAGTACAGAACCCAAGGACCACACACCACTTTGTGACACCAAGCACAGGGCAGCAGTCGTCACACGAAGGTTTTCACATTTGTTTTCTCATTATTTAAAATACCCAAACCCTAAGGAGAATTCCCAAGCAGCAATCCCTCCCACTGGGACTGCAATGCCACAGCAGCACTCCCCCAGTGGAGCGCACGTGGCCACATCCCTGTCCTGACAAGCCACAAAGCCAAATTGCACCAGGTCTTACGTTGAGAAGCTCCTTGAGAAGCCAGGACCAGCACACAAAGCAGGGCTTTCAGAAGGGACATCCTGGAGCCAGCTGGGCCAAAAGACCTTTTCTTCCAGACTCTGTGAGTAGCAGAATGAACTCTCCTTTCTGCTACTGTGGATTGTGGATTTTGAGCTTGTTTTACAGCATCCTTCTCTATAAGGAATTACTAATTAACTTAAAACTGATACAACTTCCTGATAACTTACCCAGCATATTTTCCTTTATGAAAACTAGGTAGTTCCATAAAAATATCTCATTCATCTTACTGTTTCTCAGTTTTTGAAATCAGATGTGACGTATTCATTTAACAACCTCAGTTTCAACACACAAAGGTATTTGTCAGGAGCATTTATCTATTCTCTTTTTACAGATAACAAACTTGGAATGCATTTGCAAAGTTCCTGGAACAGACATTGTTTTTAAAGACATGACAAAGCCATGGTCCTGAAGCCAACTGACAGGGGTGAAATGGGAAGGAGGGAATTCTGTAATTGTATCCATCTACCATTAAATTTTGTTGGTTTTCATTTTTCTGAGAAAATACCCCTCTGGCAGAGATGAGCAACAACAGAAACTCACACCTTAGCACACCTCTTAACTGTTATCTTGCCTCTTTATTATTTAAAGAATCTCTTAAAAATTCTCAACATTCACTGCACAGTAAGATCCTGACTATGTGGTCAGCCTGAACACTAAACAGGATACACCCAAAGTTTGTGGAGTTTAACTGCACTGAAGTTTAAGTTAGCATAAGCATTGTCAGGGTGGTGCTCTCAAAATTAATCCATAACTGATGAAATCCCAGTGTGGATTTCCTAATTTGACAGGAGCCGGCTGCTTATGCAAACATGCCAACCACAGTTACATTAACAGCAAAAGGTAAACTTTAACCTTCACTTTTCAAAGGATAAATAATTATCTCTATAATCAATGCCTAGCAAATTCTTGAAAGAATCCTGCTTTGGCTTTAGCCCAACTGCACTTAATTCCACAGCAACAGATAAGAGATTCTCAGCCCTGCCAAAAGATGGCTTTACAACACAAGAACAAAGAAATTAACATTTACCTCAGTAAAAGAAATTACATGATCCTTCTTCAGATGTAAGGCAGAGGTGTGAGGAACCAGCTCCTGCAGATGCTCTGTTCCTCTGACTGACAGGGAATTCCCCTCTGGCTCCAGCTCCCAGCAGCTGAGTGCTGCTGCTTCCCATTGGTGATAAACAAACCCCTTTACCTGGGGCTGTCAGATTTGATTCAAGGATGCAGAAATGCAATTGGCAGTTTTTACTGGGGTGAGATGGGTTAATGAGGCAGATGAGGAAACCCAAACTCTTGTTACATCATTGGCATTTATTGCTGCAGCAGGTTTGGACCTGGCCTCGTGGAAGGGCTGCAGAGGCTGAGTTGGTTTCTGTTTCCAGTGCCCCCTTGGGGAACAGCAAAGGAAGCCAGTGCCAGCAGACAGGAACAGCTGATAGCTTTGTATTCCACTGCACAGCCACTTCCTCCTCTTATTGTCTGAGTTTCTGGAACTCAGCAGAATCAAGTGCCAAGTTACGCATTCTATAACCACATCCAGACTCATTTCATTTCCTCAGAGACATGTAACTAAATCAAAGTTACTGACCAAAATTAATGGTGGAAGATGGAACTGCTCATTAGCTTTAATCTTAATTCATTTCACATCTGGTTCAAGATGGCTTTGGAGAACACTCTGCTGCTGCAGTACTGCAGGGGTTCTGAGGGCGACACAAACTGAGCACAAGCTACAGATTCCTCAAGCATTGCTATCAGGACTGCTACAAATAGAGCACAGAAAAGGTTACCAACACTTAAACCCACGACAGGCTCAGTTTACATCTATTTCCTGGTCACAGCAATGGAATTTCTTTCAGTTGTTGCAGCAAAATCCATCTCCCACAGCCGTAAACAAAAGGGCAAAGGACTCACTGCACCTTGATCAAGGGTGTTCTGTGCCCACACTGAACTCAGGGCTTCACTGTGGTTTGTACTCTGCCTTCTGGGAATCCCTACAATTTAAAATAAAAACTACACACAGTCCAGTGCATACTGATAGTCCTTTTAAGAAAGTATAGGCTTTCTAGGACCCTGCTTTCTTCTTGGATTTAAAATACATTTTCAGTATTTCACTGTGATTCAGAAATACTCCAAACTTTCACAACAAGGTAGCTGTATTATTCACACAATTTTCCTTCTTTCGAGTAGTTTATGCTTTAGGATGACATGTATTACATAATTTATGACCCTTGGATTGGCAAATTACTTTACCTGGAAGACTGGCACGGAGTCACAGTGAGGTAAATACATTTACTACCTGCTTCATTCTTTAGCAGTGTCATTCCTCCAGCATGGATAAAAGCCTTCATTTTCCCAAGTCCTGAACAACACCATTCTTTAGAAAAAATTACCAAGAAAAGAACATGGAAGCACTTCTCAAAATTTAGGACACTGAGCATTAATCTGTCCTGTTACTTCAGTGATTTCTTCCAGGAAGGTGTCAGTACTTCAGGGGTGAAGTTCTTCCCCAGCATTAATGAAACAGGGGTGACTTAGTCATGTTTACCAAACTGAACTCTTAAAGTGTACTTGAAATAAAAGGAATTGACAATTTTTCCTACAGATGAAACAACAGACCAAAGTTAAAGTTACTTTTTAAAAAGTATTTTATCACCCTTTATTTCCAGGTGCTTCACAGCGATATGACAAAATAAAGTATCACAATCAGTTTTATGTAAATAAAAAATTAATATCAACAAGTTCCAAACCTCTCTATATTGAATACAATCAATCATAAATAAAAAAACATGCAATAAATTATAGCTATTTCTGTTTTATAAAATACCATGTGACCCCCATTCTTGAAGACATAGAATTTTTCACAAATCTATAACTTATATAAAAGTTACAGTATACATTCTTACTTTTACGATGTTACCGTATTATTGCATTTTGAAATAAACTTTGATTCTTAAGGATATATTTGAGAGGCATTTCAAAGTGTTTCACTATAAATTAATAAAACCATGCCTTGCAATAAAACTTTTCCCACATTTTATGTTAATTTTCATTGTAACATTTGCCTGTGGGGTCTAAAATCTTCAGGAGACCAAGTCAGGCACATGGTTAAACAGGGCTCACAAACATGGCACCATGTACACCTAAATTTGCTTTTTAAAGCCATTGCATAGCACCTTTACTAGAAACAATACAGACACGTGGCTACAGTTCCTTGCAGTCACCTGGAACAAGTCACCTGTAGAGTATCGTATTAACCCTGGAGGTTCAGATGTCTGAAAGCAGAGAACACACCCAGCCAGAATACAAAACTTTTCACACTTTGTCCCACTTTCTTTGGCTGTAGTTAGGGAACAGTTGTCTTTAGCTGCATCTGTTTCACAGCCAAAACCCTCTAATTTTAACCCCATTGTGTGGGGATAGTAAACAAAGGCTGTTGATACAAATGAAACAAATAGATAACTACCCTGCCTTGATGAGAAAGCAAGCTCAGCTATGAAAAAACTAAACTAAAAAGTGACAATATCATTATCATCACCACAAAATCGAGTAGTTTGGGTCAGAAAGGACCTTACAATCTTTTTCCACCCGCTGCCATGGGCAGGGACAGCTTCCACTATCCCTTGTTACTCCAGCCCTGCCCAACCTGGCCTTGGACACTTCCAAGGATGGGGCAGCCACCTGGCAAACCCTGAGCTGGAACAAACCTGTGCTGCTCACTCCTCCCACCCACCATGAAGAAATGACACAGCACACGGGCACCATTCTGAGCTACAGAACTGCATTCCTCATCCTGCTCATTCATCAGAGTGGGCAGGAACCATAATTTTAAGTTGTGTCCCAGGAAATGTTTCACTCTGAGGTTTAGTTCTATCACCGTGTTGCCCTAAGGAGTAATTAGAGACTGAAATGCAGCCCCAGGAGAGTTTTGTGTACCAGGGCCATGCACAGCATGAATGAGACCAGGGGCTGCAATGGAAGCTGTCTGCATGGAACACCTGACTCCTGCCTGCCCAGCCAAGGACTCAATGGACATTTTCAGACCAGACACTCCCACCTGTATCAGGAGGTTTGAGTGGAAATGCCCTCAAAACCTGGGAAGGCCCAGAGCAGCTTTTGGCACCACGGAAGAGTCCGTGTCCTAAGGCCTGCTCTTCCTGGAAAGGGCACACGCGCTGCTTCCGTACCAGCAATCCGAGGCAGCTCCTCTCCCTGCTCCCAGAATTCCTGTGCATACTTTTCCACTGTGTCCTGAAAAATCTCACCACAGTAAACTCCTACAAAATCCAAGCAAATCTGCATCATCTTACCTTTCCTGTTGACTTGCTGTGGTAGCACATCACTCAAAGGGCATCAGTTAGAATTTAACAGAATTTAGGAGTAGAGCAGATGGATTTTCCTTTATGTTTTTTATCCAGAATGTGATCAAAGGGAGACAGATAATACAATTTCTGGCATCCAGTCATGCACTTGAAAATGATAATTTCTTCACAATTTTCACTTATGTCTTCATCTGTTTCCCTGGAAATGGTATATGAAGCCCAGCCATCTAATTTTTCTACTCCTCTCTCTGTGATGAAACACTAAATGTGTCATGTCCAGGAGCTCTCTGAAGATTGATTTAATATCCTCTGACTGCTGCCTGAATTCTGACAGTTGCCTGGGTCTTAAGAGATGATTAAAGAAACAAAACATTAAATCCTGTCAGCTGTACCAAACAAGTTTAACTTACAGAATTCTTCTTTTTAAACTTCGTATTTTCTGACTTCACCTTGCACTGGACTCTGTGTAACAAAGTCCAGCAGTTCACCTGAAATTCAGATTTTAAAATATCCATCTGTTTCTCAGCCATCCCAAAACCTTTACTTCTTCTTTTGCTCATTCACCATTTGTGCCTTGTGCACATTCCATCCTGCAGCATCTCCTCCCAACTCCCTCTGCTAATCCCACAGGGACACCAGGAATTCTGTCTGCCTGTATTTCACTTGTCATTTGCTTTTGCAGCCTTGCAAGAGGGAATCAAGTTGTGAAATCTCTTCTTTTGGAGAGCATGAGCAAATATCCCATCACATCCCAGTGCTGGGAATAGCAGCATTTCAGGTTTTAGCCTTCCAACCAAATTGTTCATATGGTTTCTTCTTGCTTCCCCCCTCAATTCTACAGCAAAGCCTAAATTTTCATAAATTGAAAGATATCAGAATGAAGAGAAATGGAGGATGGACAGAAGTACAGTGATATACACAATGATAAAAGCAGTGTTTGAAAGTTTCATCCTAGGAAACTTAATTTCTAATTTCATTCTTATGGAAAAACACAGAATTTCACAGAAATCCTACCAAGATCAATGGGAAATGCATACAAACTTGTGGGAAGAAAAAGTTGGCTGCATTTTTAGTATTTGTCAGCAGTTTAAACCTTGAAACCACAGAAGCCTTCCAACTTCTTAAACATTTCTAATGGATTTTATATAAACTCAGTATCATGGATTAAGCAATTTATACACAGTTCTTCCAGGCATTAGAAGTACCATATGTCTTGCACAGTCTATAAAACTAAAAATGTTTAAAGATCAGCTGTGTGTTTTTTCCCAACTTCAGTGACATTTGAACACACCAGAGGCGTGCAGGACAAGGAGTTGTTTCCATTCACCTTCGTGAAAGAGGCAAACAAGAACAAATTATTTTATAATGAAAAAAAGTGACTCTTTTTTACACAAGCATTAAAAACAATGCTGTTCACACAACCACTGAGATTTCAGGGATACTCAGACCAGCAGGAGCTTGCACTTCATTCCAGAGCTGAAAGACAAAAGACAAAGAAGCCCCTGCAAACCCCATCCATCACATTTTTCTTCCAGATCAATGAACATCTGAGCCCAAGCAGAGATATGTTTGCATTTTCAAATATCCATTGTGAAGTGACATTTATTAGCAAGTTTGGCACAGAGAAACCTCATTGGGAGAAGACACTGACAAATCTTGTTTTCTCAGTGTCTCACTAATGACACTGACAATGAGTGAATTCCCACTGCTTATAAGGAGTCGAAAACAAAAGAAGCATCAAACAGAATCATGTAAGTCAATAATACAAATTGGGAGATAAGAAAATATCTGATTGAATTATACCTCACAGAGTATTGTAAAGATTATTCCTTCCCTTCTTCCCTCCCCCTTATCTGTAACATTTTGCAGTTTGTGAGCAGACTTGGCTTAGCTTCTGGTACTGTACATGTCCACGTCTTCTGGGCTGGACTGACCATGGTCCATAAGTTTTGGATCAGGCTTAAATTTTGATGTCTTCACGGTTCCTGTTGGAGATATTAAAGAAAAATATGGTTAAAAATATACACGTATTTGAGCTCTCTGTTCTAGTTCCAAGTGTGTTAAGAAGTGATAGAGAAGGATGAAGGCATTTGGAATGCTGAACACAGCAGGGGATGGAGAGCAGCACCTCCTCCCACAATCCAACACTACTTCCTGAACACAGCAGAGGAAGAGAACAAACAGGAAGGCCTTGCCCAACACATGGAAAGGAAGGGAAAGTTTGAGGCATGGAAAAAAAATCTCCAGTCTTTCTTCCCCACTGGTCCCAGGGGCAGAGCTGTCTCCCAAAGCCAACCCTGCCAGATCTGCCCTGAAGCTGCTGCCAGATGGTAAGAATTCCAAATGAAGACAAACACTCTTCCCTAGCTTCACTTCATGACTTCCAAAAGCCATGAACTAAGTTTCCTAAAACACTAAACCCTCACACTCACCCAGTGGCAGGGCAGGACTGACGTATTTAATGATACTGCAATTCCAGAGGATCCAAGGGAATATAAGGGCAGGTTTTCTAGGACTGTGTCTCCTGTTCCTAATCTGCTCCTTTTCCAGCTACATCAGTTGGTTTAACAAAGGGTGTTACATCCTCCTGAAAGCTTTGCCCCATTTGGACTAGAGAAAATAAACATCTCTGACAACACAGATTAATTTAGGGCATGGATATTTTTGGCTGTATTAGGAACATGAACTAATTCCACCAAAGCAAAGACAGATCTATATCCACAAACCCAAGGAAGACAGTTTGGCCTGAAGCAAATGTAAAATCAGATCAAAGCCTTCCACAAACTAAATCATAAAAAATACAGGTGCAAAGCAAAGATGTGAACGTATACAACGGTGAAAATAAAGGGAAAAAATATTAAAATCCCCATTCAAATGTGTACTGCTTGCTTTCCAGAAAAAAATCCCCTTTGGTAAGGAACACAATAAAGAGAAGTGAGCAAGCTTCAGTAACAAATAAAATTCAAAAATTGCTTTTACAAAAGGTAACTGTATTTTAAAACAAATTTAATTCTCCTTTAATAGGCAACTCTACTATTTTCTCTTAACAACTGGAATATCGAACTTTTGTCTGTTAGACAGGCTGTTACATGATCTAGTTGATTACCTCAACCACTTCAGATGCCCAAGAAACCACTGCAGAAAACCCAGCAAAATAAAATCCAACACTTCATTTCTCAATTATACTCTCCTCTTTTTCATTCCACTGTGTATCATCTCTGCTTTGTTAGCAGAGGCTAAAAGTAATGAAATCCATTTGAGACTTCAATCTTCTAATTATAATCCAAATTAAAACCTTCTTGTGTGTTTTGCATTGGGATTATTCCTTAATTTGGCCTACAAAAGAACCCGGTTTACATTAATATTGGTTCTCTGACATTATTGAGAGAGAACAGCAAATATATAATTCTGATACTGTGACAGGGTCCACAGCAAGAAAATTATCCCCTCCCTGAGGCTCTGAAATATGTATTAAATGACAGCATGTAAAATATGCTCTCAAGAATAATATACAGTGACAGTCTGCTCCAGTTTAGAGCAAGTACAAAATTAAGTCAACTAATTGGATTTGCAAGTTGCCCTGAGATTACACTTGAAATGTTTAATTCACCTGATGAAGGCACTGGATCTTCATTACTCCAAGACTCTACTGGAGAAGATTCTGTCCTGTTAAATGATCTTGACTCAGCAGCAGACTCAGATTTGGTATTAGAAACTCCTTTCTTTTTCTTATCTTCTTGCATAATTGGTTTTGACTCTTGCTGCAGCTGTGAAACCAAACATTAATAAAAGAAAGCACATGGGTATATGCTTAAAACATTATTGCAAAATAAAGCTTTCAAGGCTGGAAGCTTATCTTTTATGAACTTATTTTCAGCTATGACATCATACAGTGATATTCAACGAGTCAGCTGCACACAGGGGACACAGCTGGAAAAAGTAAAATGCATGAAAGAATCCCACAGATGAGATAAAATAACTTTAAATTCATGTGGAAGGGAATTTGTCATGAGCTTAGGTCTGAAGCTGTGGTTTTATCTGAGACCCTTCAAGAACTTCACAAGTTCATTACAGGTGAGGAGCCTTTAGCCTTACACAAGACTGAAATAGCACTGAGTCTTTTCAGAACACTTACTACCCCTAGTTAGGAGAAGATGGAAAGATAAATCATAGTAACGCCCTGGTAATGAAAAATAACATGTCTTGGGAACAGGCTTCACTCAGGGAAAAAAATGAAGTTAATAAAAGTGTCTGTACCACATCAATTCTTGTTTCACTATCAGTTTAATGACAGTTATCTGAATCTCATTTTCAGAACTGAGAATTCCATTTGTGCTTCTCAGAGGAAATAAAAGGTGAGGACTGCATGCCAATGAGCACTGCAAATTTAAAGCAAAATACTTCTACATGTTAATGTAACTGAGAAATGTTCATTTTCTTTGAAAAGAGCAACAAAAAATTACGGTGCAAAGGTGAAATTTTACTCAGGGAAGTGCTACTTCTGTCAAGGTTTTATAAATTTCCACTTGAGAAAAAAACCCTTTCAGGTTGGATAAAAAACATATTTAATTCTGGGATTATTAACCCAAATTCCATATGGAATTTACAGGAGGTTAATGTTCCCCTCTACTCACTGCTGGCAAGGCCTCAGCTGTTTACTATGTCCTATTTTAACCACTGCACTTCAAAACCACAAACACCACAAACCACACACAAAATTCCCTAAAAACAGAAAAAGCAGAGAAACTAGAGAAAATTCAGAGAACAAGAATTCTGCCACTTAGAAAGCCTGCTCTGTAAGAGAAGGTTATTCTGGAGAAGAGAATGTCAAAAACCATGACAACTTTTCCATATGTAATAGGTCAATATAAAAAGGTTACTGACCATTTATTCACTATGGCTGCAATGAGGACAGGACAAGGAGAAGAAATAAATCAGACACAAAAAATTCACATCACAGAAGAGTAAGGCAGTCATACCTACTGTAATCCTGAGTGTCTTCAGCTTAAATTCAGGGGTGCTTAAGACCAAAGCTTGAATCAGAATGGATTCTTTATGTCAAGAGAAAAAATGAACTCTAAGAAAAACTCATTCTTCTCTTGTGCACCCTTTTGTTACTTCCCAAGTCCTACCTTGGTGACAGTTTCCTTTTCTGCCCACAGTGACCTCACAGCCTCATAGGTCTGATGACTTGCACAAAGTAACTTTTTCCCTGTTACCTATTTTTTAGAAAAACATTATTTAACAACAGCTTTAAAAATGCAAAGACACACAGCCCATTCAAATGAAATTAATGGTGTTGGCATGAGAACATGCTTGACCCCATACTAAGGCATCTACTTTTGAAGATCTAGTGCATATTTCCCTTACATCAAGCAAATCCTGAATGTTTAAATTGGTATTAGAAATCCACAGGAAACATTCCCATGCTAAATCCATCTACTCCAAATGAAATCAAAACCTGATCAGCAAATGGTGCTCTGGCAATGTTGGCACAATACACTGGAACACCACTTTTAAAAGATCCAAACTTGTCTCACTGTGTTGGAAATGACCAAAAATAAAACCAAAAACTTACCTTAGCAATGACCACTGACTGAGCTGGGTAACAAACAGAATATCCTACAGTAGTAAGTCCCAAAGGATAAACAATTTTCTTAAACCTAGAACCTGTACAAAGCCAAATATTTTGAATAATTAGACAATAATGAAATGCAAAGCTACGTAGTTGTAGCAATTAAATGCAGGAGCTACTGATATTCTGAAAGAGAAATAATCCCAAACTAGGCTTTCCAATATTGTGAAGAATGAGAAGAACAATTGTGACATTAGTCTGTCTAATCCTGCCCTGTCAGTTCTTAGCCAGCTTCTAAGAGCAATGAATAATGTCTCTTCAGTTTACCAGGCAGGATGTTTTTTTAAGTCACACAGGTTTTTGCCAATGTTTCAGAAAAGTATTCTGCCCATTAAAACTTTTACATGCTACAAATCCCACAGACCAATAATGCAAACAAGCAAACCCTACCTTTTCTTGCCAGCACTACACCAGCTAAGCCTGACACGGTGATTACACCAGCTTTGGGAAGGAAATCTGGTGGGGGGTTGTTCAGGTAAACATAGGCATCTAAAAATTGGGAAAAAAAAAAGAATCAAAAAAAAAGAAGCAGAGCAATTCAGTATTAGCAATTTTATTTTATTTCCCACCTAAGAAATAAAGATGAAAGTTTTGATTTTACTGGGTTAATATAGATGAAATGAGACAAATACGTGACTTGCCTACCTTTTCCAAACTGAATTGAATCCATTACTCCATTTTTAACAAAGACAAAAGCACTCTACAAAAGAAACCAAACAAAAAGTAAAACGTCTGCAAAAGTAGCTGTTTACATACAGCTCAGCACAATGAGACAAAGAAATACTGTGTAACTTTAAAAAACCCAAACCAGATCACTGACCTTCTACAGAGGCTGTGCAGAGATGCACCCTCTTTGTGACAAACATATTTCTATTTTTAAAACTTCCATTGACAATTAATTAAAAGAAAAATCTCTTTAATGTAAGCTCACTTTCAAAACTGACACCTCAGGAACAAAGCTGTAGAGTAGGAAAACATCTGGACACCAACTGTGTAATATAAAAAAAACTCAATTATTAAATACAATCTTCTCTTCTCTAGAGATTTTCCCAGGAAAACTGCTTGGAAGAGCAACACGGAATTTGTACCACCAGAGGTCACTGCTACTCAGTGTCAGAACTTTCAGTGATTAATGGCATAAGAGTTTGAGATAGGTTTATAACCAGAGTATTTCAGTCATGCAGTCACTGACAAATTTTCAGAGGCCAATGGAATCATAATGTACAGAAAATACAAGACATTTTGAATTTTTTGCTGTTTTCAAACATTAGAGTCTACTTTGTAAGAGCAAAATACAAGCATAAAACCCATCCTGCCAACAGCCAGGGTGAAGTTGCTGTTTCCCAGCAGGTAAGTGAACAGCGACAGGAGTCCCAGCTCCCTCTACACCTGGAACACGCAGTAGCAGAGCCGGGAGGTGTTTCTGGTGCCTGGTGAGAAACAGCCTGCTGTAACAGCTACATGGGATGCACTCTTTTTTGTCAGATACTACCCTTTGCAAGCAGCTCCTTCTCCACGAACAGCACCTGGAATTTCACATTCCAAACCACCACCTACTTCCACCAGCAAGAACTTACCGACATAATTCCTGCTGTAGAAGGGCTCACTTTTCCATCCTAAACTATCTTATGCTAAGACAAGGAACTGCAAGAAACCCTCCAGGGTGAAGTAGCTGTTTATTCAGTGGGTTAGTCTGGTGCTGAGAGGAACTGTAGGACACTGTGGGTGCAGGCATTCCTTACCTGGCACCAGCCAAGGTAGCGGCCGGTTGCGCGTCGCAGTGCCGAGAGCTGCTGCTGCAGGTGCCCGGGCTGCTCCTCCATGTACTTGGATTTCAGAGGGGGGGCACTGTAAATTGGGAGCTGGAAACAAAGGCACAGCTTGGATTTCAGAGGGGGGGCACTGTAAATTGGGAGCTGGAAACAAAGGCACAACTGTACAGCAGGGATAGTTCTCTGTTCTCATGAGTTGTTACACTGGAGAGGGTTTTTCAAGCCTGCAAACCCTCAGTGTTCCCATTATGGCAAACAAAACCTCTACACGGAATGATGAACTTTTAGAGTTCCAAACTGACTCTACACAAGTGTCACTTCACCTTAACTCGACAGAAATGAAACGGAACCAATTGTATAGGTTGTGAGAAGTACAATTACTGACTATGTCAAAGTATCATTCATTCAGCAAAGGCATGAGCAGGAATATTGGAAGATGGATGTATTCCTGGAAATTGCACATTAGAAAAGGACTTCTCAGTAAGTGTCCTACTCTTACCTTTTCTGACTTTAGTCTGGAAATATTGTAATAATGAAAATGAGATAAAACTGTATTAATTTAGTATATTATCACTTGGTGTTTTATTTGAGCTATAGTGGCCAGTTATTTATTATCACATATTACTTCACTATGTATTTTATTGTTACTGGGCAATATAATTCAATAGAAAGAGCTGGAATTCTGCATATTTCTAGTATTGTTTTAAAGACCAACAAACAGGAGGATTCATACCTGATCTGGCTTCACCAGCTGACTTTTTGATTCCTTTTCTGCTGCTGCATATACAGTAATACATGCAAATGGCAGCCCAGAAAAAACTGCTGCCAGCTTTGCCACCTGGGACAGAGAGATGAAAAAAGGGAGTCTGAATGCTGAAATAAAAAATTCCCTTGGACTCCATCAAGTATGGGATTAAACAAGTCTCTTTTAAATCTTGTTTAAGCATTACGCCTTTTAGGAACCTCTTCTGACTTACACAAAGATTTTCTCAAATTACAGTGGTAAAGAAAAAGTTAAAGATCACTGACAACAGTTATGTGTAAAATACCAGGAAGAATTCTGTGTTCAAAGCCATGTGGATGCTCCATCAGCCATTAAGGTAAATTCAGTTGTAATTTACTCAGCACACAGGTTCTCAAAGTCAATGAATGACTCCTTTCAGCAAAAACCACAGTCTGAGCTACAGATGAGTATCTATAAAGAGATGTGTGTCCTCAAAATAAATTAGTATTTTTTAAGAATTATTAAAGAAGAACTGTTTAAAACCTATCATAATTCAGATTGTTTATTTCAGCACAGCATGCTGCCAGGACAACATACCAATTTGCAGGAGATAATACAAAGAAAACTAGATTTAAAAGTGACAAAGCATGAAAAGCTTGTATTGTTCACTTGAAAAATTAATATATTTTTTAAAGTCACAATGGAGTTTTGTGCTCTATGTAAAAGAGAAAGCTACACTGGCAATGATGAAAGTGGTCCGCCCCTGACTGACAGTAATTGCTTTACTTTTGGATTCCTGCAGACAAATACATAAATGTTTAAAGATCCAAGGAAACAGCTGTACTGGCTAACGTTTACACTGGCACAGTTATTCCAAGAAGGTTTCACTCTTTTCCACTGAAATCACACCAGAGCTAAAGAAAAGCAACATCACCTCATCTGCACTAAAGAGGCTTCAGTGCATGGAGCTGTTTATCCTATTCCTTACCTAATAATCAGCTCAAAGACCTCAATTAGCTAAGTTGTTTCTAGTATTAATTTTTTGAAAATATTTTATTTAAAGTTACTTGAGGTACTATGTATTAAACGAGGAAAATCATAGGTTATTTAGCGAAAGAAATCAAAAAGTATTTCAACTATGAAATCTTCTGCAGAAGTTATTGAGAATTAAGAAATGGCAGGATCATATTGTTATAGCAAAGACCAGGAAAGCAGCACAGAGAAAAACATCTGCAACCAGCTGGAGCTGTGAAACACCCTGGAATTACATGATCAGCCAACAGAATGACTCCAGAACGTCAGTTGACTTAAAAACAGATAAAAATCTTCTTCTGCAACACTTAGAACCCGAAGGGGTTTTCTCCCCAGACATAAAAAGCACACCAAAGACAAGGAGACACTGTTATTTTTGATGAGAGGCCTGAACAGCAATTATTTGCTGAAGAAATGCATTATATGCTCTTATGCAGAAAACTGTTGCAGCTACGCCTCTTAATAGTAGAACCAGAGTAAGACTAATCAAAATAGAATAATAAGACTGTCAAATGTACCTGGATAATTTTGGCTTTAAGTCTTTGCATTTCAAACAATCTGCTTCAAAGTGCTGGAATCTTATCAAAGATCAAAAATACAGATTCTATTTTTAAAAAAGTTAAAAAGCTACATCACTACAAAGAATTCACTACCTTCCACTCAAAAGATGCAAAATACAAACCAAACCATAACAAAAGCATATATTTAATTTATGCTAATCTCCAAGGCATTGTTTCCCAGTGAAACTGCCAATTCTGTGTACTTGCTTCAAGAACTGGAGCACGAGTCAGGAAACTGGCCCCGAAGGCAGGAACTGTCTCAAACCAACAAATGTAATCAAAGGAGTGGAGTATATGCAAAATCTGATGCATGGATTTATATATAAAAACATACGAGTTCTCTGTCACAAAATGGGAACCTACTAGCCAGATTAAAGTAAGATTAAAATTTAGCAGCTACCTCATGTCATACTTTCCAGGGAAATAATGTTAATTAAAGAATAAGAATCATAGGTTTATGGCTTTCTTCTACCACTCAAGTATCTTGAGGTGGATCATAAAACTGTCTCCCATTCTTTTGGTTTATTTTTCCCAGAAGTTACGTGAGATACAATGATTGCCAGAAGCCTGAAGACCAAATCCAGTGTACTAATTTGGCTATGTATTTATAAATCTCTAACGACAACTATCAAAAAACCCACACACAAGTGGAACAGAGCATCTTTCCACTTCAGCTCAACTCACTGATACTCCATGGATTTGCCTTTAATCTTGGTCTGCCAGATGGTGACCCACAGAGAGTGAAATCTTAAGAAGAATAAAACTCCAATTAATCTTTCATAGTAAATAGTAAAAAAGACATATAAAGTTACGTCACTTCACTAACGGTACTGGTTCATTCAGATTTATGCGTTGAACTTCAGGATCACCCAGCCAGATAGCAAAGCCAAAGCCAGTTTCTTTTTCCATAAGAAACAAAGGTAAAATACTTTATTTTAATTTCTCCAGTTGTCCTCGTCGTCATCATCCTTTTCTTTGCAGATATATACACATTTTGGATGCTTTAAAAATTAAATATGAAGATTCATGTGACAGCAACCTATTCATCAATTTGACTGTAAACACTGGAAAACCTGTCTAAATATTTGAGAGAAAGCCCAGGTCTTTACATGCATGTCTTTGTCTGTTTAAAGACACGGTACCATCTCTACAACTAGAGATATTTTAGATGCTTGTAACCCTGTTAGCTTGTAACAGCGTGATTTTAACAGCCTTGTTTTAGTGATGTACAGCACCACTAGCACTTTATCATGTTACTACCGAACTATCACCTCGATATTCCTCGAGTTGAAGGTGTTTCGGAAGCTGCAAGTAGACGGAGAACAACCAGAAGACAAATACTGCTTTTATTCCCTGTTGCACAATTTACCACCCCCTTGAACCAGCTCTTTCCCCAAGTCCCACACCCCCACAGAGACCTCTCACTGCCCCACTCCTTCACCTGACCCCGTGTGCCGCGGCACTCGGGGCTCCTTCTCCCCGCACCGCCGGAGCTGCGGGCGGGCCGGGCGCTCCCGAGGGGCCGCACGGAGCCGCACCGGCTGCCCCAGCCCGCGGAGCCCCCGGGGGAGCGGGAG
>VZRJ01004868.1:137770-302173 GCA_013397565.1 Ptilonorhynchus violaceus | reverse complement strand
GGGCAGGGATCCCCTCAGCCGGACCAGGGATCGCCATGAGGCGGGGCGGGATCGCGCTCAGCCAAGATTGCCCTAAATCGGGCAGGGATCCCCCTCAGCAAAGAACGACCTGAGGAGGGCAGGGATGGATCCCCCTCACCCGGGACGGGGATCACCCTCGGCGAAGATCACCTAAGGCGGGCAGGGATCCCCCTCAGCCCTCACACTGGGCGGGATCCCCCTCAGCCGGGATCGCCCTCAGAACACACATAAACCCCCATCAACTCACAATCTAAGTGCAGATAATTCGTTTATTGAAGTCCAAATTTACAACCGAAGTTTACAACTTTTTTTTTTCTTTCCCCCCAAAACAAAAGTTTCGTTTGAATTTAGGAAGAATAAATGTTCGTTTTTTGTTTTTTTTTTTTTTAATAATGTACAGACTATATCTCTTAAATAAGTTAATATCTTTGAAAAAAGAGCAATATGTTCCTTTTTTTAATGTTGCAGTGCAACTTACAACTTACACGTCTGTGCAATGTACCATGAGGTATATGCCCAGTGAGCAACACACAGTGAAGTTTTCCATTCATAAATTTTCGTTGTAGACACACAAAAAGTTAACAAGTTAATAATCTGTGATAGAAAAAACGCAGCCGGTTACAGTAATTCACACAGAACTCATCTGGAAAGAGGGAAAAAAGAAACCTAATGTTCATTGCCTATAGAAACTATTGGATCATCTCCCAACATAGACAAGTATAAAATTAAAAATACTGTTGTGAAACTGAAGAAATACTGTATTATCCAGGGGTTGAAACCTCGTTTGACCTGTATTAGTCTAGAACCATTGATTTTTCTCTCTGAGGCATCCATGAGCTGAGGGATTCGCTGCGGCATCGATGGAGCATCTGCTCGTCAAAGCGTCAAGCACGATGGGCATTATAGAAAAGTTGCAGAATGCTCAAAAACGTACAACTCCCACGTTTTCCCTGGCACGGACAGGTGGGTTTCCACTACCTCTCAGTTCATCTCCCAGCTGATTAGAAAAACAAGGCTGAAACATGGAAGATTACTCGTATTTGAAGCTTGACACTTCAAACTTCTCAAGATGGCTCTAAAATACTTATTTTTCTTAATGACAGAAAACATATATTTATTTAAGAAAGAATCATCCACAATATAACTTTGTGATAAATAACAGTTCTGCCTCTAATACATATATACATACTGCTTGTAAACAAAAATGCCCACAGGTCATGGAGTCTCCATGATTTTTATACAAGGCGCTAGAGATTTTTTATTTTTTTTTTTTTGTTATTGAAAACAGTCCTAGTGAAAGTTTGGTTTGTAACCTCCTATTGCTACAGAAACAGTAAGAATGTTTATATTTACAAAGAAACAAAGACCATGGAGACCCCATAGCGTTATTTGCCAAAGATTTGAAGTTGGTGGGGGTTTGCAAAACACGCGTTGTCAGCACGTTGGACAGGTTGAACACCAGCAGTACCACAGATACTCCAGTGCTTTGGTATTTCAACCCCTGAATATACAAAGACATTACTACAGCCTACTTCACAGTTTAATGCAAGTAAAGTGCAAGCCATAGTACAAGGGTGTCATACATTTCCATACATGTAAGCGTTATCTAAAAAAGGCTCTATACAAGGTTTAGTAGCTAGTTAGTAACCTAGACGGAAGTCACCTATGGCCCAGCAAGTAATGGTCTTACAAGGATATTTTCTTTGTAATACAGTATGTGTCAAATGTAAAAAGTTTATTAATACTAGTGCATTTCTCTTATAGCCTAACCTGTTTGCTCGTCAGATTTTTAAGCTGAAATCCTTGTTTCTCAGTAAAACAGAAGTCTTAACTGGTAACAGGGTCTTACTGGTATTTTGGCCAGTGAACACGGTTTGTTAAGACGTATTTGTTTCATGGTTGCCAGTGAAAAAATGCAATAGTTAATATGTGTAATGTGACATCCTTAGTTGATCTGCAGCATTCGGACAGACGCGTTTGCTGTCAGCAAAAAGATCTGTATTGGAACCCTCACCAACACCTGAGGATGAACAATAGTCTAGAAATGTGAGGACAGAAGCTACAGGGCTTAGCGGGTCAAACAGCAGGTTGTCGACGTATTTTATCATTTTTACAACATTGCTTTCTTTCAAATACTGCTCATACAGTGGCATTAATGCTTAAAGTCCCTAATTGTCACTTCTAACACATGTATGTGCTCAATAAAAATAAAGATATATCTGTCTGGCCTGCATTAAGAGTGAATATGGTTCTTTTCCTGAAGGCAGTTTCTGTCTGAATTATTTAAATACTTTTGTGAAGAGGAGGTCCCAGTAGTATATCACCTATCTTAAAACCTGATAAAAGCTTAAATATTACATATAAACCTCCTTCTCAATGTGCAAGTGTGGTATAACCCGTAAAATGTAGAAAACAAGCTTAAAAAAATGTTTATCTATTAGTTATATCCAGAGTAGAGAGTCCCCTGCCCACGTTTGAGAGTAGAACTCATCAGAAACACATTTCACTTGCGCATAATGGGAGTAAAGAAAATAATTATAAACATCAACTAAGAAAATACAACTTACTAGTTTTGGTTTAAAGAGCCAAGTATTTCCCACACATCAGCTCATGTGGCTCAGGTGTGACTTTGAGATGGGATTTTCAGATCTGTGCCCACTTAACGCCCATCAAGAGCCTCAGCCTCAGTGAATTCCTCTGGGAAAGGAGATGGAGGACCTTTCCCCACAGCATCCTGCCTGAAAAACCCACCCTGAGCCTCACCTTTGATGAGGGAAACATTCTGGAAGAAAAAGAGCTTTTTATTACTGAATACAAATGAATAGATAATATTGCTTCTTCAGTCTTTCCTGTTATTCCCCATTTTTTGTCCTAGTGGTAAATAAACGTCATTTGGCAGCAGGGAAGATGATGGGTTGTCTCAGTGGCCTAAGGCATGTGGTACATGGAAAACCTACCATGGAAAACCTACCATGGAAAACCTGTGCCCTTCTGGCTGCCCTAGAAACAAATTTTCCCTACTGTGAAAACTAAGGAGAAAATAAAATCCTTTAGGAGACCGAGTCACCACTTATTTCTCTAATGTTCCATGTAGGGAACCTGGCTGTGCCATAAATGGGGTGTTCAAGCTGATGCCCAACAGTACAGACAGGCCTGTGCTCCATTCCCTAAGGAATCTCTCCAGGACTGGATCCAGAGACAGAGTCAGCATCTCTGTACAGACACAAGATTTGCTTATACTGACAAACTGAGTGTTTAAACTGTCAATTAAATTGTCTGGTGGTATCTTCTATTTTGGGGGCAGCTGACAGGCACTGCAAATGGGGCTGGCTTTGTTGTGCTGCATCGTGCCTTAGCCAAGGGTAGTTTTACACAAACCTCCTCAGAAGGACTTGGGTCCCCACTGCATGAAGAGTCTGTATAAACTGAATCCCCACAAAATAGCTCTGCTGGCAGAGCTGTCCCACCTCAAGGCTCAACAGCCCCCAGGTATATCACCCTGCTCATGAGTACTGCTATTTTTTGGCAGAAAAGAATGCTTTAATCACTTTGGAAGACAAGACCACATGAGGAAAGAATATGGCAAATAAGGTGTGTGATAATTTTGGTCTGATTTGCATTACTTGAGACAAAGATAAGAATTTTCTTTGTTCTCCTCAGATTTGTGTTAAGCTAAACACTTTCTACCAGATTCTTCATTTTTCTCCCAGAAGTCGTATTAACATTTAAAGTGAAACCTCCTAAAGGTCAGCAGAATTCTACAAGTTTTGAGGAGGCTGAGCCCATCCCGGTGTTACTGTAAAGTGACTCCTTCAAAGGCACCTGTACTGTCCTTCACAAGACCTTGGAGAAGGAGTGTTCTGCCCTGGAAGGCTGCAACTGCTGAGAGTAGCAGGAGTAGAGTTAACTGGCCATGCACATCGAGCAATTCTCTGCAACACTCATTTCTTTTTCCACGGAAAAAGCCAGTGGAGCACCACATTTCCAGCTTCAAAGGCAGCAGCCGAGAGCTGAATGTACTGATAAGAACCCCCTCCTCCTCTGATTTTTGTTCATGTCAATTAGAGCAAGCTCAGGGTAGTTTTCACTTAAAATAATGAAACAAAAAAAAAAAGTCTCAGTTTTCTCAGGAAGTGATGCTGAGAGAGCTATTAAACACTTTCAAAGATCTGGCATGTCACCGAATACAGAATAGTGTTAAAAAAGGAGAGGAATCAGTAGCTCAGGGGGAGCATTAAATCAGTTGTAATGAAAAATAGCCAGTAACAAAAAGACAGCTTGTGAAGTCTCAGAGAAAGTCTGTGGGCTGAGACATTTTACCTGCAGGAATTCTGAATGAAGACACTCACTTTAAGAAGATCCACTTAAATAAAACACATCCAAACGACCTTTCCATCTTGTTGTGTATGATAAAAACCAAGTTTTACCTGAGCATTCAGGCAGGAAAACTATAAATTAATAAATGTATTGTACTGGTGCTGCTTATTTCCCTTGATAAACTCAACAGCCAAGCCTTGTTCCTTTCTTATTTAAAAATATGGCATGAAAACGACCACAACAATTCCAGCTGCTTTGTACAGTGTGTTTAAGTACCTGTTGGTCCAGGAGAATTGGGCATATTTTAATCCATAAGCAGGCTTTGGTGCATGGATTTTTAAAGAGAGTATCCGTATTGCACTTTGCATTCCAGTGAGTTCAAAGGTGGTGCAATTCCCACTAATTGTGCTGCGGTGGCTTTGCACATTACTCCCTGCAGTACACCTGGATTGGGACCTACATCCAGAAGGAAGAAACCTCCCATGGCAGGGAGGGAAGGGCTGCAGGGTGGAGCTGGGTACATGTGCCAGGAGCACGATAAGTTCTTGTGAAATGGCTTCCAAATGCCAGCTGACATTTGTGAAAGAATAAAGTCTTTGTATTGCTTGATTTAGCAATTAGATTTTGCTTGCTCTAAGGCACAAGCAATGCCAGACAAATGTTTCAAACTTTTCTCCCAGTTAATCTTAAGCCCATTAGAGGGCATTTCTCCAGTGTATCTCATTTCACCTCATGAATCTCCTGGATAATTTATTTGGCCTACTCAGTGCAAATCACATTTACTGAGAGCTGCTCTCCAAGAGCAGAATGCAGACTCACATTTCTCAGAATTTCAGAAACGATGATCTCATGACACTGAAAGATTTTAAAGACAAGCTGAGTGAAAGTATGAACTCTCAGCTATTTGTCTACCCATATTTCAGAAATCATATTTAAACTCAAAATTGAGATAATCTATTTTCCCTACTAGATGTGTTATTTCTGAGAAATATTTCTTCCCAATTATGTTTACCATTTTCAGCTGCATCCATAAGTAGCATTCACTGTTTACTTGTGACTTCATTGAACGTGTTCAGTTCTGTCTTGAGTGACAGTACAGTGGCATTTGAAATCCTTTTGGAAAGCTATTTGAAAATAATATAGATCTTTTTATCAGGAAAGCACAAACCATCTTTTGGTTTGAGTTCGAAACAAAAGGCATATTTAAATTTCTTTAGGAATATAGAAAGTTCAATCTGTTTATTTCTGTGACCATCCATCACTGCTTGCATGTATGAGTTGATTTCTAAATGAATCCTTCCTGGATACTAGGACCTCACTGAGATAATATTTTTCCTCTATTATATTGAACTGCATGAATTTTACAGTCCTTGATGTATGAGAGACAACTGGGTTTATCTTGTGAAGAAATTATCAGTGAATATCTGTTTCAGTGAAATGACATCAGCTGCATTCACATCCCCTTGGTTCTGCCTTTTAGAACTATTCTAGCCAGCAGAATCAAAGCAAACTGTGAATGTGTTTGAAATCTACGTTCAGTAGCATTCAGCAATCTTTTTTTTCCCCCAAGAATACAAGTATTTTCTCCAAAATCTGATTCTTACAAACCATTCTCACCCAGGCAAGGAAGTGAAATACACTGCGTGACTTGTGTGTCTTCCCAACCCAATCAATACAGATTGGTTTTCAAATGATGTTTTGAGTAACTTCACCCACTTGCAAATGTACTGCTAGCAGTTAAAAATTATTGCCAGACATTACATAATTTTGAATAATTTACTCAGCTATAGATGTGAGTCTATCACAGATTGTAATTGATTAGTTCAGGAGGTGTTTTTAGCTTCATTCTCATGCTTTTTTGAATTTTGTGACTCACAGTCATGTGTCACTTAAATTCACAGTGAAGAAAGGATGCAGACCTGCAGTATGTACCTTATTCAGCGCAGATGGGCTTTTTTCTTTCACCATGAAATACTTCAAATTCTATTAAAACCAGTTGAAGTTGCAGCATTAGTGAACAACCAACATTGTTCTACTCATATCTTACCTCTGTGCCAAACCTGCTTGCTCGTGTTCCTTCGTTTGAAAGGCAGGCACAGCACGTTATAGACACAGTATTTAAATGGCATGTACAGAGTGCCCATAGGGCCAGACTGGGATCTATTTCTTAGATGTACAGTGTACATTTTAAGGCACACTATAGGGATTGAGTTTACATTTTGATAACTCTGTCCTTTTATTTGCAAAGATGGTCACTACCTGGAAATGTTGCAAAAATAAACGTTCATCTCTAAGAGTGGCCAATGTATTTATGTCTTCATTTTTATATTTTTTTCTCAGGAAAAAATGTGTGAAAATGTGAACTTTAGGGCATTTTAAAAGGAAATGTCAACTACCATGTTACATTTTATATACATAGATATGTCTTTATATATATCTAAATATATAAAATGATTGTAGGAGCTCATACTATAAGCTGAGTTTTAGTACAGTACTTTAAATATACTGGTATTTATTTTCATTTACACTTCTGCACCACTTCTTTCTAATGCAGAGCTCGATACGGACATCGGTCGATAACAGCGAACAAAAAAAACCCATAAAGAATATTATTGTCTTATCATGCAATGTAGTAGGCATCCTGTGGCACTATTCTCTTACCCAAGTATGTACAGTACTGCTGAGTGCGTTACCCATAAATACGACACTGTGGGATTGTTCGGGGCACCCAGCAGGGCCGGGGCTGGCTCCTGTCACACGTGGGTCTCGATGAAGGAGTGGGTGTGTGTCAGCATCGGGCCCGAGCTTGCCAGTTCAGAGGCTCCGTTTTGAGACTTCCCAGCAGCACTGTACTCACAAATGTCCAGGAAAAACTCATAGTTCTTTAGTTTCCAATCTTTGAACTTCTTTGACGTTAAGTTGGGATCATCCAGAAGGCTGTTGATAACGGTGAGGTCCCCTTCCTTCGCCTGGCAAATTCCACAAAGACAGAGGACATGTCAAAATGAAGTTCTGTATTTCAGTGCTTTGTTTCTTCTTCCAATTTAATGCAAAGTGCCAGGGAAACTACCACGGGCACATTAATATTTACCTAAATTTGGGAACTATTACAGCATAAACTCTTCGACAACTCAGTCCATGGCAACTGCTACAACATGACCATACAGAGCGCCAGATAATCACTTTTTTTTTTTCCTTAAACTGGAACATGTTTACTTAAAGGATTTTTAGTTTCTTTGAAACTTAATTGTAAAATTACAAAGAAAAAATTAACAACAGAAAATATGAAGAGATTAAGCACACAGAGTGACAGGACAAGGGGGAGTGGCTTCCCACTGCAAGGGGGCAGGATTAGGTGGGATATTGGGAAGGAATTCCTCCCTGTGAGGGTGGGGAGGACCTGGCACAGGTTCCCAGAGAAGCTGTGGCTGCCCCATCCCTGGAAGTGTCCAAGGCCAGGCTGGATGGGGCTTGGAGCAATCGGATAGTGGAAGATGATCCTGCCCGTGGCAAAGAGTTGGAACAGGATGAACTTTAAGGTCCCTTCCAACCCAAACCATTCTGTTATTCTGTGATTATACATTTACTAGCTTATAGTCTTTATACACAAAATCAATGATAAAGCCTTACTTTTAAAGTGCTCTTGAGAACTCTGATGTGGTGAAGCTTTTCGTTGATCACTGGGTCGTTACATCGCTTCACGAAAGACTTGCGGAACTCCTGCTTGGTGGAGGGACGCTGCTCTCCAAAGGCTGACAGGCTGGCTTCTTCCAGGGTTTTGTAGAGCTCTTGCAGACCATCTGTAATTTCTTCCAGTTCTTTTATGTTTTCTGAAAGAAAAGAAAGAAACCTAACAACAGATCTGATCATTCAGATGGAGTCTCTAAAACCACCAATACTGCAGCTTCATGGATAAATTAACCCTATTACTCAGTTCTCCAATGTTTCTTTTGATAAAACAAGAACATTTGGATCATCCCGAAGCTCTGTTCTTAGTGCTACGTCCTGGCATTTCAAGTACAAACTCCACTACTCCTTGTGTAGTGATGGATGAATTTGCCAACACCCAGCAGTTCACCCACAAAAACCTTGCTGAGAGTAGTGGCAATGCTGCTCTGGATTTCGATGGCACTAAGCAGATGAGAACATCTCCCAGAGCTCACCTTCTGCACAGAAACTGTTGTGCCTCCTAATGGGAACCTTCTCTTCCAGAGCGTCGTCGGTCCCTTCCATGGACTTCACGCGTCCCTTGGCCCGGACCTCTCTGTTCCGGGGAAGGCTTTGGCTGCGCTGCTTCTGGGGCCGCCCGTGGGCGCCGTGTCCCCTCGGACATTCCACCAGGGGGAAAGGCCCGTCCTGCTCAAAATTGTGGCGCCTCTGGACGGGCAGCGTTGCTTGTCTCCGTCTGTCCGGGGACATCCCGGGCCGGCCGCTCACGTACTCTGCCTCCGGAGGGACGGTCTGGAGGAAGTGGAGCCCTGAACTGGTCAGGGGAGTCTCTATCAGGTCCTGCCACGAGCGCCGTTCTCGGTAGGGGGGTCTGCACCCCGAGGAGTGTGTGCTTCCTGCTACGTCCTGCCGGGAGTCCTCGGCGGAAGAGTGGGAATACGTGGATTCGCTGGAAAAGTGCCGACCTTGTTTGGCTTCGGGGAACGGACTTGAAGAATTCACCTGGAAAGACACAAAAACATCTGACCATAAGACAACGTTTTGAACAGGCCAAGAAAACGACTGCAGTGTAAAACATTACGTTATAAATTGTAACCAAATGGAGTGATGGGTTTGATTTGTCATAACATGGACCTCTGCAAACAGAAGAGCATTAGCAGTGAGAACTTTTGTACAACTGCTATTTTAACCACTCCCTATTCTTGTTTTGCACATTCTCTACCCATGAGCAACTCCTGCTGGAAAGAACAGTGTAACACTGGTGCAGGTGTCCTGAAGACCTGCCCAGCTGTGGACTGAAGACTCAGTCCAGCAGTGTGCCCTGAAGACATCTATGTCTCCAAAAGAAACTGTAATTGGATGTCCTTTCTTTTCTTAGGGAATATGTATCCAGCCAAACAGAAAAAGAAAAAAAAACCAAACCCAAAGAATAAAAACTTCAGCATCCAGGAAAATTTTTGGCTGGGGGACTGTTGAACTTCTGAAATGATTTGAATTAATTCTGCTGGGTCTGTGTATAAATTTAATTCAAAAACAAAGGCAAAAATGTGGAAAAACAGAAAGGGAGGGGCTTAACCTGTATCCCAGTTGATAAAACAGCATCACATGGGTGAAGATCAGTCTGAACTTCACCCATGTGATGCTGTTGTCTCAGTCACTCTTTCTTTGGTTCTGGCTGTGTGAGGATCGTGTCATTCACGCTGAAGAAAAATCTGAAAGAAAAATAGAGAACAGTCCTATCTGTGCTGAGAAACATACAGTAATCATCATAACTGCCTGTGTTTTGTCTAATAGAAATGTTCTATTTGCAATACTGTCACTGCTATGGTATTGTACACAATATTGTAAAAAAAGCCTTTCTTAGAAATATTTGTTCTTCAAAAAAGAACTAAAACACAATTACTGCGTGAATGTGAGCTGAGCTTAATCTCTAGCATCCAGTATCCAATATTCATAGTTGAAAACCAGTCTCAATTAATACAAACTATCCCATCCACCACATTCTTTTCATATTCTGTAGTGAAGTCAAAATTTGAGTATTCTGTTACTATTACGATGTGTAGTTTCACCAATCCTACAAAAGAAGGTCGTACTTCCAGTCTGGTGACAGATCTGTGTCAGGAGACATTTACTTCTCCTTCCTTTGTAACTGACTTGCTATGGAAAAATCCAGGCCTTGGCTCATGAGGAACAGCAGTAATTTCATCCTTACAATCAGATCCAGCTTTGTTCACCACCTTTATGGTATTTAAACATCCCAAATCAAGGAAAGTGCAGATCGAGGCACACAGACGTTTTGGGTGACTACAGTGAAATGCAATGTCTGGGACTCACTGAGGGTGTCCTGTGGTAGGTGTCACACAGCGTGGAGGAGCCCTCCTGCTTCAGGGTGAGGGAGCCGTCGATGTCGTCCTGGTCGCTTTCGCTCCAGTAATCTGCTGACAGAGCATTCCGGCTTTCACTCGGGTGCTTTTCCACAAGAAAGCAATCCCACGTTCTAAAAACATCCTTACATGGCGTGGTAAACATTCCCCAGTCACCTGCAGGGCTTGGCAGCCACTAAGGAACAGGCTTGTGGCACCTCAAATACACAATAAGTGCGAGAACCTCCGAACGCTTCAGGGAAGTGTTACAGAAAGCAGCTTGGGCACCTGACTCCCACTGCACGTAAAAACAACTTCTGGGCACACACTTTCAAACAGAAACTTCACTCCAGATGCTGAAGCAGAACACTTAATTTAATTTGGCGTAGCAGGTTCCACTGTGGGTGATGGGGAAAGGGCCAGGCTGGCACCTGAGCTCAGGAGGTGCAAAAAAATGTTGCTAAAGCACACATTGCCCAGTGTTGGTGATGTCTTCACTGGCTTTAGGGGGATGAGCATCCCTGAGTGCTGGGATCTGGGAGATCACACCTCACCCTGAACCCTGCATTCTCGTTATCACTAATTTTAAATATTTTTTTAAATTACTGCTCAGGATTTTATTTTCTATGGTTATGGCACCAATAAATGTAGTTATTCGAGGATATGGATTCTTATCAAATTTTGTATTTGAAAAGATATGTCCATATGTTAACAAAGAAGTCAGTTATGACTTCTCCAGTTTTGTTGAAATTCTAAAGATTTGTACTGTCTGCTCTCTTCTCCTAATTATAATCACCGAAGCATTACCTTCATCTGGATGGATATCCTTGTCATCAGGTGTGTAACCAATGGCTGCGAGACCCAAACGATTCATCCATCTAATGGAACAACAGAAAATGAGGGAAGAGAGGCATTTAAAAGGAACACCTCATGTAAATCTGAAGGCAAACACAGTCTCAACATCTGGAACAGTCACAGACAATGCTTAATGCAAAAGCTGAACACGTTGAGGCTGTCAAACCCAGGATTCAGACGTGCTGGGTGGTTGGTAACTGGGAGTGAAGGATGTCCCAGCCCAGGCACACTGCACATGTTCCTCTGGACATTCACCTCGAGCAGTGTCAGCCCCTGGCATTTCAGAAATCCAAAGAATCAGCACATCAACCCTCCTCATGTGTTCAGGAAAGCGTGATGCTCACACACAAACACGCCAGCTTTAGCAAAGAATAAATGAAATTTTTGCAGAGAACGTCCAGCTCTGTCCCCGCGTTCAGCAGAATCAAACCCTCTCCAAGCTGCACGTGAGGAACTACGTGGGGAATGTTTCCAGAGACAAGGTGTAAAGGAGCTTATCACATTTATTCTGATTGCTACTCCTGCTTATTTCAAGAACTTGCTCGAATTGCCAAAATACTACAAAATAAAATAGAATAATGGTAATTATTGCATGAAAACCTGTATTAGGAAATAAATGGTATTAAATTTGTATCCTCAGAAAGCTAAAACAGCTTATGGCAGTATTCCACTGCTTATTTGCTACTCTGGACTCACAACACTGGTGATATAAACGTTTAGTCTTGTTGAGCTGTTTTTATCAATGTTATTTTCCCTTGATTTGTTCAATACAGATTCTTGGGTTTCCAAAACAAAAGTCACTTCTTAATGTTCAGCAAATGGAAAATCAAGAATTATTTTATTTTCATCAACGGGGAGATATAACCGAAGGAAAAACCCCAAATAATGACATCTATAATGCCTGGGATGTGTTTTTAACCATTCCCTTACTCGGTGACTGAATTATTTTCTATGTCATTAATTTCCCGGTATGTTGATGTAAGGGTTTATCCAGAAGCAGCTCTTTTTTCCTTTTTGACATTACAACATCAAATTTGTTAATAATTATGTTCCTGGTTAATGAGTATTATAATGACAGCAACATCTTTCACAGACTTCAAGTCAGACATCAGTGAACAATACATGCAATATCAAAAGGACAAGTTGTTTTGCAGATTAAAACAAGAGAACTATTCAGTATAATTCCTTCTTAATTGTAATAGAGGAGAAAAAAAATCTTCTAAGGACATATGTGACTGGTATTGTCCAAGGGAGGGGTATGTGGGAGATGGGAGGCACAGCAAGGAGGCAGAAAATGAAGGAAGAGTGAACTCTCCACTAAAAATAGCCCACAGTTCAGCAGGTATTGATCTCCCGGTCTCAGCACCGCTCAGAGCAATGATCTTAATCTGTAATATTGGATCCAGCACTGACTCATTGCACGGCCTGCAGCAAATCCTTCTACGGATCTTATGACCGTCCTAAGTAGCCAAAGAGGACAAAAACCTTTACTTCTTACAGGGAGTTGTGATAGGGTTTCATTTACCAGCAAAACTATGAAAATAAAGGATTGGACAATCATATTGCTTTGCCATTCAGTATTAAGCCAGAAGTGAGCAAATCGGAAATGAGAACGGAAATGATGATTGGTTTTCCCAAATACCAACCGCAGAGCTAGGGCTGCTTACAGCCCGTGTTTGCATCAGCACGTCAATAACTCTTCTTTATCATGAGGGAAGCGCATTTAAAATGGATTATCAGATTTACAGAAGAGCTCTTCTGCGGTGCTCACCAGCATCATTTCCCTCAGCAAACGATGCGCTGATCGCCTGGCAATCGCTTCCCTTGCGAGGCAGATCCCTTGTTGCAGGAACGGCAGTGACATCATTCCCTGCTCATTATTAAACATTTGTATTCACCAGTTTTTCATCAGTTGTTCTGAATTTCTATACTCATTAGCACTGGAGCAAAATAGTTTTAGTCATACTTTGCCATATGCCTTCGGCAATTAAGCAGGATGGCTCAGTGCCTTCAGTTGAGGTTCAGCTTAAGCACCAACGATAAATTAGTCCTAATTACCATTTTCCAAGTTCAAACAGGCTCAGCCATTTAGGTGGTCAGTGCACGGAAATTTATATTGTCTTAAATTTCTCTTGTTGCTCGTTGTTAATTTGAGGGTCTCAGATCTTGAAAGCAAATACAGACACCAGCTGAAGTGTTAGGATTAACCTTCCAGAGCACCGGGATGTTCCTAGGATACCCAGAGCATCAGCTGTACACATATGGCCTCAATGGCCAAATCTGGAATTAGCTGAAGTTAATCTTCCTTCTCTAAGGCTGCTCAGGCTTTTCCCTTCCAAAGGCCAAGAAGATCTCCAGCTATAGTTACAAGGACTTTCTCACCTCATTTACCACAATTCAGAGTCAGCTCTTTGTCAAGCCAACATAAAGGGTTATCTGATGACATTCAGTGGCTTATCACGACAAAACCTCTTCTGATAAAAGAAATAAAATCTCCATTATAGGTTTTGTGTTTTTAAAAAAAGGCCTGAGTGAATGTTTTTGAGGTTAATCAGGAGGTATACAAGTGGTGAGATTACAGATAATTTTCTTACAGTAATTTTTTTTTTTCCCAAGGAAATGCAAACTCGGTTCAAAAGCAACGCTGCATAAACTCGATGAATTTCCTTGATGAGCCAACCGCTTTCATTTTTCAGAAAACTGCAGTCAAGGTTATGAAAAGCTCTTTATGGAGAGCTTGGGAAGGCAGGCAGTCGGTTCTGATCTCTGCCCCGGGTGCCTTGCGGGCCAGCCTTGGGTTCCAGGCAGGCACTGGAGCCCCTGCAGGGCTGGAATCCTGGAGGGATGGAGGATGCACATCCCGAGGTCAGGCACTGCAGGGCTGGGCTGTGTCTCACTGGGTTTCTAGAGCTGTGCCCCAGCAGCTCCTGGACTTCCCTGCGGTCACAAGGAGACCTGGGCTGCTCTGGAGGGGGCACCTTTGGAATCTCACCTTTGGAAATCCCTGTAGCTCGACCCCGGGGCAGAAAGCTGGACTCCTCCCCCCCAAATCCCACCTTTTTACTTGGATAACTTTCAACAACTCTTTCCTTTTCATAATTACACAACTTAACCAGCACATTTCACTAAGTTTGAGTCCAGGCCACCCAGCAGATCTCGGGGTTTGCATTCCAGGATGGGAATTGTGGTGACATGGAGCAGCACTAAAGATCCCACGGATCCTTTGCCACAACATTTTACCCCAATATTGTACAAATCCCCATAAGATGTAATCTTTATCTTAGCAAGGCACATTGTAACAACCTACAGGGGACCAAGAAGTGGGTTAATTGGTTTTTATTGCCCCTACCCTACTGAACCAAAGCAGGGAAAGGTGAGCCTCAAGTAACATCATCGAAACGCAAAAGTTTTGTACTTTGTCTCAATTAAATTCTAAATAAATCAGCCTTGGCTTTAATTAATTCTATTGGTTGCAAACAGGCACTGTTGTCATTGCTTTGGGATAAAATAGAGCTGCATGGTAGTATTTAAGTTAAATTCACTGAGATAGTTCTGGTTAGTAGCCAGGGATCTTGCATCTTTTCTTCATTAATTCTTGCCCTTGTATGGCACCTCAGGTTTGTGCCATAGATCTTTCAGTGCAGGGATGTACCTTTCTTCATTTTTGAGACTGCATCTACATTTGAGATTATTTGGTTAAGAGGAAAAACTAGAACTAAAGTGGAAGTTAAATTTCACTTGAATCAAGTTACCTTTAAGTCTATTAAAACAGAGATTCCCTTGAAGCATTTATTTCATACACAGAATTTATTCAGTGCAGTTTCTATTTAACTTCTGATCAAAAGCTTTGTATTATATTTTTTTACATCAGCGGGATAATCAGATTTCAGAATTCACCGTAAAATTCTTTGCAATACAGAATTAGATTTAAAAATTGATTTTGTACTTGTTATGCTGACTTCTCTGACCAGTCTTTCTTACTGAGCACCTGAAAAATCAATTCACTTCTCATTTGGGCTCCTAGGGTACATTATTTTCACTATTTTCTAAGATTATGCAGGTAATATATTCACTTAACAGAATACAGATTGCTATAATAGGGGTGGCTGAAATGATGCCTTGATTTTCCTCAACACAAAAGAAGCCCAAAAACGTCTCCCAGTGAAATATAACTCTGGGCAGATCCTTCTCACTGAGCTCAGCTCTCCCAGTGTATCATCCTCAGCAGCCTCTGCTGCTGCTGTTGGATTTGTCACAGTTGCTGGGATTTGTTAAGTAAAATCATTCATGGGATAAACTCTAAGTACTCTCTGATTTGATAATTTGACATGACTGTTGATCTTGTTTCATGCATTGTCTTCTTAGATTTGTCAGGCTGGAAAAGTAGGAAAAAAGCTCCAGACAGCTTAAGAATTGACAAGTGAACCAATCCGTGCCCTCTCTGCATGTGCATCTACTTCATGCACTTAATGGGATTTTTTTTTTTAATTTTAATTGTTTTAACTTCGCCCTGTCAAACAAATGACAATTCTGCCTCTGTACTCACAAGTCTGGTCTGGTGTGGAGGTTTTTTTTGTTTATTTTTGGTTTTCCCCAGTGGGTAATAGACAAAAGAAATTCGCTGCTTCTGTAGTAAATAAATTATCCTTCTGGTAACCATCTTACTGTACAAATATAATTGTGTATCACAGAGAACAGAAGCAATAGAAGAACACAATAACTGATAGACTCTAATTTGATATAAAACCAGTAATAAACCCTAAGGAAATCTACCAAAACACTCACATAAAGTCACTCAACTTCTCTTTACTCCCTTACTCAAGCTTTTACCCCAACCTTCACCAAATGATTGGCCCAAAGAAAGCTCTGGAGAAAGAAAACATTCTTTATATAAGCCAGAAAACTGAGCTCAGCATGGCCTCAAGTATGGGTAGGTTTTTTGGGGTTTAGAGGAGAATTTCTTTTAAGAAATGGGATGATTTACTTGTGAAATGATGTCATTCTGCTTCTGCATAATTTTAAAAAATCAGCTCAAACAGGCCAAATAATACTGTTAAATGTCTGACTATTTCATTATGACGTTCATTATTTCTATTAATAAATCCTCAGGTTTGGCAGAGTTAACTCAGCATCTCCAGGATAACGCCAGGACCTGGGCAGTGACACTGCCTTCATCACTAAAGCTGCTCCATGAAAAGCAGCTGAACTGCTTGGCTCCCAGAAGAGCTCTCTCAATTCACACTCATGCTATTTACAGCAGAATTTGATTAAGTTGATTTTGTCATTTAAACCAGTGCGGAAAGCCGGGGCAGGTCCTGCCTCCTGCACGAGGGATGAGCTCAGCCTGGAATGCTGATTTGGATGGGGCTGGATAATCACAACTGTGCACTGCAAACTCCCTCAGTGTGGCTCCACCAGCCAGAGGGTCTCAGGCTGAAGGAAGGGGCAAATGGAACTTCACAAGTCTCCAGTAAATCATCCAGAACTCACAGAAAGGAGGAGTCAGGTGACTTGCCACGAAAAAGGAGATTTGGAAGACTTCCAGCTCGGTACCGGGAATTCTGGTGTAGTATTTTCCCCCAGCAGCTCCACTATTACCCCGTACACTCCCATAAACTTCATGGTTTCCTCCAGTCCTTGGGGCCTGCAGCTACTTCTGATCAGAAAATTGTTTTACTTGTGCTGCAACTTAGAGGCTTTTATGTGAGAAAAATAAATTAAAGGGCCGACGTGGCCTCGGGCACGGATTTGAAACAAGTTTATGGGAACATAAAGGAAGAAGAGGAAAACCTGCTCTTTATGTTTATTTACAACACCATTGGGAACCTCCATTTCAAGGATTTCTGTTTGAAAAGTACCTTTCATGTTAAGCAGAATTATTTCCTTGCTTTTCATCAGGTGAGGGACTTAGAGTAAGAGCTCTGTAACAACTTACTCAGCCCTAATTGATAAAGAGCTGTTAAATTAGGCCAGACAGATCTGACACTTTCCTCTCAGTTCTCCAGTTTAGGAGGGAAAATATCTAAGAGGAAAGGGCTCAGGCCTGAAACTTTTAGTTGCCAAAAGCTTTTCTTAGGTGTTTGTTTATATAAAGTGAACACAAAGCACATTGAAACTGTAAAAGGTTATTAATAAAAGATTATTACTCTATTAATCCTGGCTCTCCATCTGATTTGGCCAAGATCTGTCAAGGAGACCAACATGCCCCAAATTTAAGGGCGACAACTGAATTAACTTTAATAATAAACAGGGTGATTTAGGGAAAGTCTGGAGTAACTCACTTGGTTATACTCCATACATGAAAGTAGATGGGAGACACCATAAAATTCGCTTATAATCAATAGAGATTTAAATCAGAAAACTTCAATTTTCAAACCATTCCATTTTAAGAGAAATATCGTGCTATAATCTTTGAGGTCTTGGAAAATATTGGGAGTGACCCCTATGAAAATCAATCATCACTCTGTTTCAGTAGTAGCTATTTGTTGTATTTTTTGAATGAACACAAAAGATTTATGGGAGTTATTAAACTTGCAAAGTTAACCCAGTTATTCAAATCAAATGTGATCAAATTATTCAGCCTAAAACAGAAACTTTTTAAAATTTAATATTTGGGGTCCGTGGCCAGATTGCAAACGCACCACAGACTTCAACAGCACGTAAGTTTTAAATAAAGGAGATATTGTAAAGCAACCGAATATTAAATCCAATGCTAATTAAAGCCATAAACAGGTTATGTGTGGTGTGGCAGGAGATGAAGCACTTCTGGGAAATAAGGCCTTTAACAAGCCTGGAGTACCGAGCTGGAGATGAGCTCATCAAGTTCATTATTAATTCATTTCCAAGAACACGGCCCTGCTCTTGTACGACCCGACACGACAGCACGAGCATGAATTTTGCAAAGCCGAGTAACACAGCAGGCAAAACTGAGCCCCAGCTGAGTCCCCTGCCCTGCTACAGACTCATCCATCCCCACCCACTGCAGTCCAGCTCTTCCTTCAGCAATGGGGGGTTAAAGGCACAATAAAATATTCCAGAGTGGAAAAAAATTAATAAACGGGGAATTTGAAGTAAGAAAGTCTAAAAAGAGGTGGTCAAACTAAAGCTGGTGGTAAAGGCAGTTGGAGAAAAGGGTAAAAATTCCCCACGTAGTGAATGAAGAATGTTCCTCTCCATGTTAGAACTCCTTCACTTTTCAGCATGAGGGATCTCCCTTTCCATCAGCATGGAAAATCCAATTAAATTTTGTGATGAAAATAGAAATGGGAGATACCATGCAAAGCATTTGCCCTATTTGCTCAGATTACAGCGTTAGCAACTTGCTGGGAAGAGAGAAATTTGTGAAGTTAGTATTTTAAATGCATTTTTCATCTATGAATCTTGCTTCCTCATTTCAAATTTCACACAGGATATGTGGGAGAAGGAATTCCAGGAAGCCTGTAAAAGCTGCAGGGATGCCCAGGGATTTTACAGAGGTAGCAGGGTTATCCATCATTTGGGTGGGGAGTGAATTCCAATTGCTCTACAGGGACAGCCTTGCTGAAGGGAAAATACTGCACAAAATACTTCGAGTAGGAGTTCACCCTTTGCCTTCTTCTGTGGGAAGCAGACCCAAAAAATCAGGATAAAGGATCTTGTAAATTCCAAAATAAATGATGGGAAGTGATGGTATGAGAAGAGATTCTGGCACCTTGCCAGCTGTTCCTCTCCTCAAAGGCCTCATTGCCATGGAGGCAGCTTCCTGGGCTCCCCATGGAAAAATCAATGGATGCTGTAAAAGCAGCTTATTCAATGTGTGTCAAGACTTCCTGGTTTTCCTTGAGTCAGAACATTTTATGTATAATTTATAGATATGATCAATGGCACTTCAACCAACAGCTGAGATCAAGGGGGAGCCCAGGCAGGGTTAAACCAGCAGAACATCCTCACTCCAGTTTTGTCCAAACAAACCCGAACCACACTACAGAACTGAGCAATGGAATATTAACAACCTTGAAAAAATATATTTCAGGAAGAATATCCTACAAGTATCCCAGTCCTGATAACTGAACCCCCTCATCCCCATCAGTGGCTGATGGACATGCCTGAACTCTTTCAATCCAGCCAGGCTCACACCCCCCCCCCCAGTTTCCTGAAGGGCCATGGAAGCCACAGAATAGAAATGTTCAATTCAACAATAATTTTATGCATTGATATTCCAAAGGAAAAAAATCCAGCTGTATCTGTCTTTCCAAGTTGGCAAACAGTAAGAATGAACCACATCTCAAAGTTTTAGTTCTCTGTGCCAGGAAAGATTTAAGACTTCCCAGTATGGTGACCTTGTCCCGAGTGTCCTTGCTTTCCACCTCAGCTGGGAACAAACAAATTCCTGCTGGAACAGGAGGAGGGAGAACATTTGACTCTGCCTGTTGGGATCTAAGGCCCCATCCCAGCTTCACCCAACCTCTGCCTCCACCCTGAATCACAAAGGAGAAGCACAGAGGAATTTGGGTTAGCAGAGCTCCCAGGAGGTGGCTGTTCCCACACCCACCCACGCCAGGGCCAGCTTTAGTGCTGGATCAGGTTGTCCAGGGCCTTGTCCAGTCAGAAGTTTGGAATGCCCTCCCTGCACATCCAAGGACGTTTAAAGCACACTGCTACACCAAAAGTGGAACTTTGCTCGCCTTGCTCTGTGTTGACACAGTGATTTGGTGAATAAAATTAATTACTGCTGATTTTTGATGTTGTTGAGGTTTTTTCTTGGGGGTGGAATGTGAGTTGATTTTTCTTTCAGTTTTACCCATATATATATATATTTTTTTTTTTCAATTACTATTTTGGCATCAAAAATAAATACAACTCATAAGTTTCCCATTCTTGCTAAAAAAGCCATTGCTAAAAAACCAACTCCAAATTGCTGTTCTCTGGTTTTAGGTCATGTCATGTGACCGTGGATTGTCACCAGAGCTAACTTTAAAATATGTTGTTATCCTGGGTGTATGGGCTTTGCTATGTGAGCCATCAAATGTAATGTATTTACTAAAATTAATGGAAGTTGAAGTGGACTAATGGCTGAAAACACCATGAGCCAGCATTCCAATTCCCACGTGAGATGAAACATCGAAGCCCCAGGAGAGAGAACATCCCCCAGCAAAGAGGACTCACAACTCACCTGTTCATCTCCTCCAGGCAGTCGGTGGCGAAGTAGAAGCTCTTTATTTTGGGGTGGCAGGCTTTGAAGGCACTGTGAAAACAGCACAAAGAATAAAAACGACTTTTTCTTTCAAACAATTTGTCTACAGACTCACAGGGCTGACCTGCTCCGTGATTTTTCAGTGTGTTGCAGGTTTCACAGGCATTTGTGATCTTCAGTCTGAATTTTGCTGCCTACATTTATGGATGGATTCCTCCTGATCTGATTTCATCTACATTTGTGAGCCTGATACTTTGTAAAAACTTCAAAAGCCCTTGAATGACTCAGAAATAGAAATCCTTTCAATAACCACTGATGTTCTACACCTAACAAAATCTTGGGTGAATTTGAAAGTCTTATTGAGTATATTTAAGTACATCTTAGTTGAATTCTAAAGATCAACTAAAGGAATGAGTGTTTGATCCCCCCCCCACTTCTCCTATATTTAAATGACTGTTTTGTGTCCTACAAAAAGAAATACAGAGGGCTGCCAAGTTCTGTTGAGTTAGACATCACTGGAATAATAGATCATAATCAGATGGCATGGGTGATTACAGTTCACATAAAATGCTTTTTATTAATGCTTTTACATGGTCTAATCCCTGAGCTCTCCCTCAGCCGAGCAGTTGAAAGGTGCTAAAAACAATAATTATAGTTTTTACGAATTTTTTATGTGGATACCATGGAAAGGAGTTTTGCTATCAAGGAAACCAGAAAGTCCCAGCCTTAAAGACTTTAATTTGATTAGCTGGTAAATGTTAAAAAAATGCCACACTATCATTCATAACATTTATGTTCAAATACTGACATTTATATGGTAATTACCAGATGTAAGAATTAGATTAGGAATCATTACACGTGGAATTATGAAGAACCTGTGATGCAACGTTTCCACTATTAATAGCTGAAATGCAAATGAGTGGTTTATTAATTACTATGACTTTTTGCAGTTTTCAGAGACAAGCTGAAAGCTGAAGAAGCTTCACTTGGGCACGGTGATTTTTTATATAAATAATTAAAACAAATGCATCCAGTAACAGCTTTCCTAACAAAACTACAGCAGAGATGTATTTCTGTGCAGTTTCCTCTTCCATGAGATTAGGGATATAAAGAGTAAGGTTATCTTTGCACAGAGGGTCATCATTAAATATTAAATTCCATAAAGGGAGACTGGAGAGGTATTTAAGTGTTGTGGCATCTGGACAGTGATAATTTCCACTGCAGAGCCTCGCTGCCCTGGCTACTGGTGCTTTGCAAATAAAAGCAGTGAGGGACTGAAATCCCACCCAGGGAGAGCCTTTGTGGTGCCCACTAGATGGCATAGGCTTGTTAATTATACCTCTTTTGATCATTACATAAATGCAGTTTTAAGTACCCTCTGAGCAGATTTATGATTTCTTTTAACTGAGTAGCATAATGCGATTTTAGTGTCATAAATTTTTATCATTCTTACAAAATCAAACTAAACAAACACTCCTGCATAGTTACACTGTCGGTCTGAACTCTGTGCAACATCTGCACCTTCTCCTGTTCCACTTGTCCCACCATCTCTCAGTGGGATTGGCTGGAATTGGAGAGGATTATGTGGTGGATCTAAAGATCCTAATCCTTTTGGCTAATCCTGAGAGAGTATCACATGATGGAGTTTCTGCCTGTAAATAGGATTATTTTCCTAGACAGGAAATTTAAAGTGCCAATATTGGGGTTTCGAATCAATGTTAGAATGGCTCAGAGTGAGTGTGGTTAACAGAATTGAATTTGGCTCCACTGGGCTCTTGTGATGTGATAGAATCTGTGATTAGTGGATCATTTTCTAGTGGAAGGTGTCCCTGCCCCTCGCACGGGGTGGTATGGGAGGATCTCTAAGGTCCCTCCCAACCCAAAGCAGTCTGTGATCCCATGATTATTTGAATATCACATTCTCACAGGAAGCCCACCTCAGTTAAGCTACAGAGAGGTGAAATCAGGGCTATGCTAAAGGTCAGGCAGCGTCTGCAGGCTCCTGGCTCGGCTGTCACAGAGTTTGTGAATGTGGCACAAAATGCAGAGGGTGAGAATTTGTCAGGGCTGCATTAATGCTGCAGGCCTGGCTGCTTCTGCAAAGGCCTTCCCACGTGCCAGGTCCCTGCAAACAAACCTCATTGGTTATTATATGAATGTTGCTTAAGATCCTTCTGCCTGATATTGTGATATTTTCCTGAGATAGTGAACATTAAAGCTGCAGTAATGCATTCCACTGTGACATATTTACAGGCTGCAGAAAACAGGTCTTTATTGCCACGACATGGAGATTCCACTTCTGTGCAAACTTGTGATTTAAGTATTTTGCAGTTCTGGTTCAGGGCTGCAAAACATGACAATAAATCCATCTTCAACTCCCAGCAGTGTCGCTAAGATCATTATTAGGGAAGTGTTTAGATACATTCCCAGCATTAGGAGAGAAGTCTCCAGGGAAACAATTCAAGATGTATAAATATGAATAATTCAGAAGAATGGTATCTATATATTTACATTTGGCTTGTTTTGGAGGGCCCCAGACTGGCTGCAGTAATTGAGATGTGGTGTAGGGAGTGCCAGTTTAAGGAATAATCACTTCATCCATTGGCTGCTCTCCAGTAACACAGCCCAGGAAGCTTCTTCCCTGTGGGGGCCCAAGGGGGCTTTGCTGTCTGCAAGGACTGTCAGGTTCTTTTCAGAAGTGTTAAGATTACTAAAACTGTAGTAACACTTAAGCTGTACCTTCATGTCTACCTGCACTCCCTCAGTGACATTTGTCTGGAGCTCTGACTGCACTGACTTCCAACGTGAACTGCCAACATCGTGGCATATCCTTGATAAATTCAAGACCTAAATTTGCATTAACTAGGAAACGAAATTTGTCACTAGGTGGAAATTGGTGAAGGTTCAGGCAAAGCACCAGTTGATAAGGATTAATTATATCTGGAGTTCAATTAATCTTTATAGTTGGGGATCGACATTATCACGGGGCATTATCAGTATCTTTGAAAAGAACACAATATTCATGTCATGCCACAACATACAAACTCAAATAACTATGATTTCTCATACTGTATGATCATTTTTTAATCAGGAGGATGCAGGTGTTGCCTACAAGCAATGGAAAGTTTTTCAGTGCCAGTGCAAAAAGCCTCATTTCCCAGGGACAAGGTCATTGCACGTCCAGCTATAGCCTGGAGAGCTGAACCAGTCTGAGATAATGCCATGGTTCCTATAATAATCACGGTGCCTTCATTAAATGCATTACTGAGGCAAATCATCAAACCACACAGAATAATGCATTCAATTATACATATTCTTGTGAAAGCTTTCTTAAGGCTATTCCATCCCTGTGTGCCATGGACATCAGGAACAGCCAGGCCGTGGAGCAGAACACTCCATCCGATGGAAGAGTGGGAGAGAGAAATCCATTAATTATCCCACTAAGGCTTCAAACCCTTTTGTTCAAAAGGGTTGAACATTTCATATCAACAGCTCTGAAAATAGCAGAGATCTGAGGGGAAATCCAGGCTGGGTTCTGAGATGTTCTTAGTTTTGCTTTTGAGAGAGGTGAGGAGAACTGACTCTGATTTTTCAGTGGAATCAGGCACTGGAGTGATGCTCACTCCTGTCCCTCTCCACGTGTGCTCACAGGGGCTGTGGGTTGGAGCTGGCTGCAACAGGCAGGGCCCCCATTCCCACAGGTTGGATACACTGAATTTCACTGCACTCATTTTCCCTGCAGGTTCAGAGGAGTGGGTAAAATAATGGCCAATGCAAGGTGCAGTTTTATGATGGGGGAAATCTATGAATGGTAATCCACAAAGGAAGAAACCAAATGGAAATTCAGCTCAGGAAAAAAGGGAATATGCTATGAACATCTTCATTATACTTTCACCTCTGGACCTGCCCCTTTTTGAAAGGATTCAAAGCCTGAAGGTTCTCAGCTTTCAGTCGTGTGCAAAGTTTCAGTTAATCGGACTTTTCCCTGTGCACACACCCTACAGAAATCCTCCTCTAAGCTCAGTTCTGAGGGATTGTGTTCTCAAGCTTTGAGGAAAGCTCTGGAAGCCATTTCTAGCTGTGCACAATGACCTTCTGTTTGATCTTGGTTAATTCACTGAAATCTGTTAAGTGCTTTATATTCTAACAAAAGGGTATTATTTTGCCTGTATTTTTTGTTCGATATCGTTATTAATATCTACTCATTGCTCCGAGGTATTTCTAGTGCTCAGCTCATGTTTAATTTCTATAGTGATACCCTCAGCTGAAAGGAGAAATGGAAGTATAAATTGCACTGCCTTGTACTTCTCTGACACAGTAATAATATCCCCAGACTAGAACAGGCAACTGAAGAGGTTTGATTTTCTGATGAGCAGTCTCCATTGTAATTCATATTTTCAATATTTCCATTGTACATATGCTCATAGTTGTAGGACTTGTGTTCCTCAGACCAAAACTGCATTCAGTCGTTGGAGAAGCCCAGCAAAAATCCAGGATGCTTAGTTAAAAGTAGGAAAGCATACAGAAGGCAAACACAAAAAATTCAGAAGATACCAGCAAAGTGCTGCTCTCAAGGCACTGGAATTGTTCTGGTAAACCTGTTGATTCCAATTCCAACACTATTTGGAAGCAATTTTCAATAAGTGTCTGCCATTAAATATTCCTTAATTGTGGGAAAGCTGATAATCTGCTTTTTACTGGAGCAGAATGTAGAAGTAGCAATATGCACATAAGCAATAATGCAGTGTTCATTTTGCATATGGAACCTAAATATTTTAGCAGTTGAGAGCAACACAATATTGGCTATGTAAAACTCCCTCCATAAAGGAGAAAATTAAGATTATCTTCACCATCCCTTGCTGTGATATTTGTTATTTCCTATGGGAAAACGTGGCCCTGCTGAACCTGAGAAAGTTTTATCTCTCGTCTAAAGTATTCATTGCTTTTTGCTTTCCTTATTTAACTGAAGCTGTAACTGGACTATCTGCAAACTGACTAAAGAGTTATTCCATTCATTTGAATCCAGTATATGGAATTTACATTACATGACATCTTTTATAATAAAGATAAATATTTAAGCTCAAGTGGATCTATGATTATGCACAGATTTCAAGGGTTTTCTGAGTAACTTCCTTCTCTGGACTTTGCAAGTGTTCAGTACAATGTACAGCAAACTTCCCAGAGTGATCCTTCAGAAACATAATTGACACTTTACTCACTGTTTTCGTCTGCATTCAATAGCTCTGTCTATCCTGAACTCGGGCAAGCTAATGAATCCTTCTGCTTTTTCATCCTATAGAAAGAGGGAAAAAAGTGATGCTCAAAAAGAACATAGAATTGAGGAAGAGAGAAATGAGCAGCAGCTGCTGGGGTTTCATATAAAGAGCAACCATTCAATCAAAGGAAATACTGAACGTGTTTTCCACATACCGTTTTGACTATGCAATGTATTTAATTCTTCACACAATGTTAATATCCTTTATGGGGTAACTAAACTGACAGTTCCTCAAGGGAGGCACAGCCATCCTAATCCCCCTTTGCTGAAGATCACAGAAGACCTTTCAGCCCCAAAGACAGCACCTGAAATTGAATTCAGGGCCTTAACAGAGGAGAAGTCTCAGTTTCTTCAGTATAAATCTCCATTTCACAGCTCTTTGGCGGATGTCTCCCTTTAAAGTCACAACTGTCACACCATCTGCCCTGCTGGCTGCCACTGGGGAGGCTCCTCAGGGAGCTCACCCCTGATCAAATGGAGAGGTGATAACTGGGAAATGGATCCTGTCACTTTGTGCTTCTTTTGAAGGAATTCAGCAGGAAAAGCAGGGAGAAAGATTAACCCCAGTCAGGTTTTTGAATGCTGGCTTGGCTGTGAGCCCCAGTCTGAGAGTCAGGGGGACACCCAGAGCCCCCCGAGTGGCTCAGAGCAAAATCCAACCACACAAAGCCTCAATCACCCACAGCCTGAACGGCCCTGGCTTGGGCTACAGAAAAATACAAAAACTCAGGGTAATTAACCACTGAACTTGTCCTCTGGGAGAAATGGGAGAAATGGAGTCAAAGTTCTGTAAGCAAAGCAGGTGAAGCTCAGCTCAGGCTGGGGCTGCTGCACACAAATGGAAGAGCAGCATCAAACCATTTGGGGCTGCTCCCCTCTGGGATTTTTCCCTGAATTTATGCAGATTGCACCAGCACAGGCCCAGCGGTTTTCAGGAGAATTTCACCAAGAACAGCATTTTACACACGGGAAACTGCAAACTCCAGACTAATTCAGCAAAAAGCAAGAGGAACATCTATATAAAAATAACTTTCAGATAAAGAGATCTAGAAATTCAGATCTTGACATCTGCTCCACATAATGCCTAACTCACACAAATGGTTACACTTTACACATCCCCCTGCAACTGAAACTGGGGAGAGATGGGTGTGAACACTGTGTTAGTCCAAATAAATCTGTGGAAAAGTATTCATATGACATATTAGGAATGACATATTCATTTCTTAAAGACTGCCATGAACATCTGCTATTTTATTAAGCTTGAACATGGACCTGGAGACTTTAGAAAAGAATTTCAATTGAAATATTTCCAGCCAGAGCGACCCAGACCTGGCAACTGAAGCGGCAGCTCATCCCACCCCTCAGTAAAAACATACTTTAATAATAAAAAGAATTATAAAGCCTAAGGTTTCATTTTTACTTTCCCCAAGCACGGCATCTACTTACATTCTGGTTTGTGTACCAGTACAAGGAGGAATCCTTCAGAATAAACCAGTACTTTTTCCATTTCTGTGTGAAATAACCTTTGGCATCCTTTTTCTTCCAGAGCCAGCCCTCGCAGTCGCCGTGGCCCAGGTCCTTGCAGGAAATGCGTCTCCTGCTCACGCTGGAGAGGGAACTCCCTGGGAACAGCACGAGGGGGGACACAGGGAATGACAGGGGAAAATCCCAGTTACACACAGCACCGCTCTTCAACGAGCATTCCACTCAAAACCCTCCCAGCCAAACGCTCTCCAGTCTCGGAATGAGCCATTTCCAATTCCTGCAATTTTGGTTTCAGTGTGAACACAAAATAGAAAGGGCCTGGTTTAGGCAGTGGTTTATTTAATCTCGAGAGGGTTCATTCCCCTTAGGGCTGCATTTTTTTCTGATTAAGATGGGCAGCATCATTCCAAAGTAAAAATGTATTTTTTTACCCTCAATCAGAAACTCAGAGTATGACACAAGCCGTGCACAGATGCAAACACTACTTTTTTCCATATATCTTCCCTTTAGCAGAAGCAGCCCTGTCAAATTCTGGGAATTTTTAAACCCAATGTTTATAGTCAATAAAAAAGAAAGATTGTTTGCTTCGGTAACAATGCACATTCTTACACGGTTTTTATCCTGAAGTGAACAACAATGTTTTAACTTTACAGCATCCTGTTAAAGCACAGCACCAGGAACAGCCTTTTTTTTTTAGTGTTATTTCAATAAATCCTAATTGAAAGGCTTAAAAATTTAGAGTGCCTTGTAAATATTAACAAAACCAGGTTTCTTTATAAATATGGTATATTTTTCTTCCTGAAAAATACTCTGTAGGAAATTTCCTTAGCATATCAGACTTTTTTCTGTAAAAAATCAGGTTTATAATGTTACAAGAATTACATTTGTCCTAGAGATGTGAAACAGGGAAGAAATTTAGAGAACATCAAAACACCATCCTTTGTTCTGCAACGTTCCACAACCAAGTTCTCACCAATTTGCTCACAGATACTTCCTGCCTTCTTCCTAAGCCAGAGGAAATTTTACCACCCAGCCCAGCAATATACCCATACCATATTTATTTTGGTATTTTGCTTTGCTGTTTACCATCTAATCTAGAAATATTTGAATTAAGCTGAACTTTTGATACAGATCACTTATAAATGAGAAGGAGCCTCATTTTCTATTTTCAAAATGTTAACTGAAATAAGTTACCTTTTGACCATTTTCTGCTTTTTACCCTGAGGGAAGCGTAATGGAATGACTGTAAGGGAAAAATAAATAAGTTATGAAAACACCAGTGCAAGTGACAGCAGTAACATGTAAGAGCTTCCACTCACTCCCATCTCCAGGGTTATCACAGCATCAGTTATCTCAGGATCTCCCATCTTTCTCTTACTACTGTCATAAACATCATAAAGAAATATTAATTTTATAGTTGCAATGAAATCATTAAGCATTCTTTGCATGAACAGCTATGCAGTTTGAAAACTGAGGATATAAATTCACATGGATGATGTAATAAAATGACTGGTATTTGAAGTTTGCTGTATCAATGAAATAGTTGTACAAATATTCACTCAAAAAGAAATATCCACCACAAACATTACAGAGTTAATGTGCAAAGTCCTGTGCTCAATGATGTGTCCAAGTCACATTCTTCCCACCACAGAAACAATTAAATTTGGTGGGCTGGTGGTTGGCAGAATAGCTCTGAGGAGAAAAAAAATATAAAAATCTTTCTTCCTTTTGTGGTCGCATTAGAAAATTGTTACAGATTCTGCAAAAAAACCCTAAAAGCATCTCATTATTTAAACCTAAAAACAGGAATAGTACTCAAAAACTGGTAAGGTTTTGTCTCCAATATGCAAGTGCTTCAGAACTCTAGAAAACAAACAGCTGGAAACAAAACTCCAGTCTCTCTTTGGAGAGGCAAAGTTTTATTTTAAATGAAAGCAGAAGAGGGAGGAGTGGCTTTGGACATTCCCAGCTCTGTTTGCAGCCCTGGTGTGATTTAGGCAGTTTCAAACGCGGAAGATTCCTGTGACTCGCAGGAATCAGCAGCTCCTGACTCCTGGGGGAGCTGGCTCGGAGAGCTCTCCGTGCTCTCCTGACCCCAGCCCGTTGTCCCAGCCAGCCCCAGGACACGAGTGTCCCACAAAAACGTGGGAATCCTGGCAGGGGAGAGCTCGGCGAGCGTGTGCGAGCCGTGCCACTGACCCAGCAGAGATTCTGTTCAACTTCATCCCTGCGAACATCTCTGCTCTGGGCGCTGGAGGAGGCAGGGATTAACGCTCCTGTGCCAGAGGAAACGCAGCAAAATACGGAAAATGGAATAGCAAAATCTGTGAGGAAGCGTTAAAGGGGCACAGCCACGCCGGGGGGTTGGTGGTGAACTGCAAATCCCAGCAGCGACATCCATCAGCCCTGTTGTGCCAACCGCGGTGGCTGGGGCTGGACCAACCTCAATGCACCGGGGCAGAGCAGGTGTGGGTCTGAAAATGGCATCACCACATTTCCCCACGGTTCAGGCTAGGGAAATACACGGATGGACTAAAAGCCTCGAATTAAATGTGATTAAATTTAGAGAACTGCGAGACAAGTGGAACATCTGGAGGAGATGTATGGTCATTTAATATGCATCGTTTAATAGAAAAGTGTTAAAAATAAGGGGGATACAAGCACAACAAATGAAGGAGAGCTGAAAATACCTTTCTAAAGTAAAAAAATCTTTCTTCTAAAAAGCTAAGCTAATTATTCTTATTGTTTTGTTTATGCACGCATGCAATGTATTCAAAGCAAGGAAACTGGAGAAAGGGAAAGGTTTGCAATACTTTGGGAATCAGCAGTTAATTAGCGCTGCTAATGTAAAAATTCCAGCCCCATATTCTGAGAGATAAAGGAACCACTATAATATAATTAACTTGGTGGCAAACACTGCAAGAAATCAGTCAGAACTCGCAACTGTGAATGACTCAGAGTTGCTACGGGAGACAGACAGATGAGGGGAGAACTCGCTGGGGCTGTCAGCGCTCGAATTCTTATCTCAAAACCACATCACAGGTTGGGTGTGACAGACTGCACACCCTGCCACCCCCACCCGAAAAGCAGCACAGGGTGGAGAGGAAAAAAAAAGTGCTAGAAGAGAATGGATGCTACAGGAAGGGGAATTAAGGAGATCTCAACTTAATCAGAGGGTAGAAGTGTTGTCACACAAACACCAAATGAAAAGCAAAACTGGTTGCTTGTACTTCAAACTCCACTAGTTTGAACCTCGGGAGTTTTTAAGGAAAGCTATTAAGAACAGAGTTGTCACAACCACAGAAAGGTTTGGGTTGGAAGAGACCTTAAAACTCATCTCCTTCCACCCTCTGCCATGGGCAGGGACACCTTCCGTAGACCAGGTTGCTCCAAGCACTGTCCAACCTAATCAGTGTAAAAAGTGCTAAATCAGAATAAAGAACTAGATATTCCACAAGTGCAGGTTCTGTTGTTTATCCTTTGTATGAAATAATTGCAAAATACTAAATAATAAAACAATGTCTAGCTATTTTCCATTGAAGAATGGAGCACCTTGAAGTTGGTACCACCAAAATATCTGAAAATCTCAATCCCCTATCTCCCTATCATAGTATTGGTACTATTTAAATATTCTAAGAGTTTTAAAACTTTTCTTTACCTTCAGGGTAATCCTCCCTCCAGAGGGACCTTCCAGCTTAACGTGGTGTGTGTGATTCTCCTCCCCAAACCAGCACATACTTCAGAACACATCCTAAGGCCCCTAAACTTAACTAAAAGTACTGCAGACACACTGACCTGTTGTTTTATGAACATGGAAATTACTCCTAGATTTTTGTTTTCAGCTCTTTCATAACACAGACAAATGTCAAGGTTTGGGATACCTTAAGTATCTTTAAAAAATGCGGGAAAGAATTGAACAGTTGAGGGGTTTTTTGCTTATTTAAAGCACATTTGTAAATCATTACCTTCCTCATGGATGTGTTTCCTGGATGGTCAATGGCAGAACTTGCATATCTAGGACAGAGAGAAGAAAGATGTCAAATAACCACAGGGAAAGAAATAAAACCCTATTACGTAGTGCTTACACACTCTGTGCATTTCTAAATATATCCACTGCATCCTGCAGCACAGACTTCTGTAACATTTTCCTAGAGGATGCCAAAGATACCAAAAATTGACACTTTAAAATGCAAAAATGCTATCTCTGATCTATCTGAGCTTTCTCCTGGAATCCTCTAAAGACTGGAGAATAAAGCAGGGCAGCAGCACCAGAGGCCTTTCCTCAACCAGTGCAAACAGTATTGGCCATGATGGAAATAGGCCACTGAATCAGGGTCAAATTTGTCTGATCTGGCACAGAAATTCTTAAATACACAATTTCCCCCCATGCTCTCAAAGTAAGGAAAAGGAAAATCCTTAAAATTGTGGATGTTTTTGTACATGTCTTGTAAACAGAAACGGAATGCAGAAATGAGAAAGCCATTGAGGGGAAAAATGAAAAAGGAATGAAAGGATTGTGGACATTTTTAACATATTGCCTAATTCTGTTGGTCATAATAACAACAATTGTGTTAAGTCAGCAAAGCAGGAAGTGGCGTTTTCTCATTTGAAGATTTCCATTGTTGGGAGGAATCAAATTTGCCAGCAGAAACAACTTCTGCATTGGGGGTTGGAAACATCCATCAGTCCTGAGGCAAAGGAAATTTCCAGACTGCAGTGAAAGGATGGGATACACAACGTTAAAAATAAATTCATAAAAGTTAATAGGCAAGACTTAAACATTTTGAGCTGTCTGCAGGTGAATGGATTGAAAGAAACAATGGAAACCAAACAAGTTCAGCTTCAGACATTTGGAAAATGAATTGAGAGATGCCCAAGCTGCTGCACGGCTGATTCTGTCATTAATGCCCCATTTCTGCCTGTCCCTGACAGTGCCATAAATGCTGCTCAGTCCTTCTGGGCATTTCCCCCTGATTTAGGGGCTGTTCCTTTTAATCCCATCTGGAAAGCATCACTTTTGATGCTCCCACTCTCAGCCAATATACAACCTGAATTATGCATCTGTGGTGGTATCTACAAAGTTCTTAGTCAAGTTTTATTTGCCCATGTGCAACCACAACAATGTGTCTCCTTCCAGTAATCACAGACTCTTAGCAGCAAAAATGCTGTAAAGTTGGGGAAGCAGTCTGGAATTAGTTATAGGAGCAGCCTGCTCCAGGCTTTTGAAACCTTGGCCAGGAAATCAGGTCAGGAATAGGTGCTCTGATGTGCAATGGCCATAATTTTTTCACTTGGGGAGACTTTTCAACAGCCTGCAGGAGGTTTGTTAGAAGATTTTATGTTCATCAAATACCCCTCCCCAAATCCAACTGGTGCTCAAGTACTCAGAGTACAGACCACAGAAGAAGGAAATACTGATCTTTTCTCCTCTCTGGACTGGTAAATAATACACATGGATTTATCCACCTGGTCACAGGAATCCATGATTTATATTTAGGTAATTAAAACCACCACCACTCAAGTAACATATTCCTGTTACAACAAGCAAATTCTCACTGAAGATTAATTATTGAGTGTTTTGTAGTGAGGTTTGAATCCCTTCTGAACTCCTTGCTGGCTCAGGGATGGTTCAGGACTCTGCCATGGGCTGTTGATGCTTCCAGCAACTCAGGTGCACCTGTAAAGCTCTGCAGCCTCTGCAGTAGAGGTGCATCTGCACATGCAATACTGACAACAAAATGTCAAGACTGAAAGTTATTTTTAAAATGTTTTTATCTCTTCTTATCCCTCCAGCATTAACCACAACTAAAACAAGTAATTTCCAGAGCACACCACTGCGGCCGTGATTAAAACAACCTTCAAGCATTATCATTTACAAAGACAAAATGTGTAATAAAGAACCTGAGCAGTGTTTTCACACGAAAACTAAGTGCAAATATTCAGAAAAGCTGACAGCTTTTCACGTGTGAATGGTGCAGTTTTGCTGCCTCTCCCCGCCCCGTGCAGGGCAGAGCGGGATCTGCACTCGAGTCCCTGTAGGGATGTCACAGTTACACCCACCTCCAGAACCCACACATGTCAAGGTTCTGCTGGAAAAAGAAATTCTCCTGAACTTCAGTGAAGATCAAAGGACACAGAGAACCCTGCTAAGCACAGAGGCAGATGTTTGTGTGCAAAAAGCTGCAGCAGTGAGTCCACGTCGGGTGCCTGTGACCTCCTCCTCTGTGAAACCACCACCAATGGGGCCAACGGGGGAACAAATCAGCTGCTGCTCCAGGGACAGGCAGATCAGGCTGCCTTCCTAAAACCCCAAAACACTCACACATCCAGGGGTTTGCACATCCAGGGATTCCACCTCCAACTGCAGACTGCAACGTCCTAAATCACGACACCTGCCCAGGAGTGGAGTCACAACTTCAGGCACGGGAGCTTGGAAGCAGAGCTCGGATTGCTGTGCCTTCTGTGCCAGCCAGGGCAGGTTGGTGAGTGACAGGACAGGGTCCCACACCGACGTGGGCTGCTGGAGCCAGGGACATGATGTTCATGTGCCAGAAGTTTGGGAGAAGCCGGAGTTGTGAGGCAGAGATACCCCCCTTCGGTTCTGCTCGGGGCCATGACAAAGCTGCCAGACTTGCTCTACATTCCACTCATCCAAGGAGTTAAAAAAGCTCCCTATTCCCAGGACATTCTGCAGTCTTGTGTCTCTCACAAAGCTGCTGGAGTTTCCAGCAGCCTGTGGGATGTTCTACTGGGTGTGAGAAACGACTTCCTTCTCTTTGGCTCTTTTAAAACAAAGGATGCAATAACATCCCACCAACTCGACTGGTCCTTGTGCAGCTGAAATCTCCATAGAATCCCAGACTGGTTTGGGTTGGAAGGGACCTTAAAACTCAGTCAGCTCCACCCCCTGCCACGGGCAGGGACACCTTCCACTAGCCCAGGTTGCTCCAAGCCCCGTCCAGCCTGGCCTTGGACACTTCCAGGGATGGGGCAGCCACAGCTTCTCTGGGCAACCTGTGCCAGGGCCTCACCACCCTCACAGGGAAGGATTTCTTCTGTATATCCAACCTAAATTTCCCCTTTCAGTTATTGAAGATAATGTTATTTCACCCAAATATCTACACAGTTTTTCTCCTGGTCCCCAAAGCCTAACTCTAAGGGCTAAACATCTGAAAAAATTGTTTTTATTTTGGTTTAAGCTGTTTAAATCACTTTAAAACTTTTAAGGTTATTAGGATGAAGATATAATTCTACCTCTTAAAATATTGTTCAACATATCAAGAAGATATAATATGGTCGTGTTTGGGGCCTGAAATCTAAAAGCTGTGGGACAAGGATCCTCCTATAAAAGAATAGCCTTTTGCTATGAAAGTCTGCCAAAATTTCATCAAGTCATACGTCCCTGGAAAGTATCTGCTGGCAGATGCCCCGTGGAGATGCGTGTCCTGTCCACCAGGGCTGCTCCATCTGGATTGCAAAGTCCCTGCCAAAGGGAGCATGTGCAACCCACTCCGAAAAACTGAGCAGAAGAGCTCAGTGAAGAACAAAATTCCTTTGAAAAACGAAATTCCTTCGCAGCTCTTCCTTGTGGCTGCACGAAAATGTGGGTGTGGAGAAGGAAATAAAAAGAGTGGCTCTTTCAGGGAAGGGTGTGGGGTTTCTTTCTGCTGCAGAAAATCAGGCAGGAAGGACCCAAGGGAGGGCAGAGCCACACTGGGGGAAGAAGGGGTGGAAAAGGGAGTGAGTGAAGATAAGGAGAAAGAAGTGTGAGGGGAGAACAGGACAACAGAACCTGGAAAGAGGTGGGAGACTGAGCAAAAACAGTAGGATTTATGGAAAACAATGGGTTTTGAAAACTCAGGTCCGAGAGGTAAAGACAAAAGGTGAAATGCAGTTGTTGCTTCAAAAGAGGGTGAGAGTGGCACATTTTCCCCCAGGTAACCCTGGACAGGGCAGATGCTGCAAAATGGGACAAAATATTAAGCAGGTCTGTGTTCAACCTCCTGTAAAATAAACCCCCCCACGTAGCTGGGGTGGGGAACCACTGCCACGGTGGCACTGGAGGGACAAGACTGTTTTAAGATGAAGTGGAATTTTATCTATATCCCACTTTAATCTCTGATAACAGTGTTATTCCCTTTAGTTAAATGCCATTTTAACCACGCACAGCACACCCGGGCAAACACCAGCAAATTCTCACCACAGCCTCTCACAGGAATTGTGATGTTTAATACTCATATAAAGAGGCAAAAACGCTGGAAGTCCTGAAAAATCCAGCATGAGGATTGTATTTGGTGAGCAACAGCTGAGAGTGTTGTACCTCAGGCTTTCAGCTGTAGCTCAGTGGTGTTCACAGCACTGAAGGAAATCAGCAGCAACTGCAAATCTTTTAGATTGGTCAAAGCACTCTAAATGTAATTAATTATTCAGCTTCTTAAATAGGTTTAGGTCATAGGATGAAAAAATGTAAAAAAGAATAATTATTATAGATTACAAGTGAACTTAATTGGAACATATGATGATGCCAAAGTATCTGTTATTTCAAACTTATTCTTTTACTATGACTTATTGGATGTAATATGAAGATGCTTCATCAGACAAACAGCAAAGGAATGAAAGACAAAATCACCATTTTCTTCATTAGAATCAATTCAGATGTAAAGGCCAAACTGAAGACCTCGTTCTTAGTGTTTATCACATACAAGCCACAAACATAAGCAGTAATTCTGTACAGAGTGAATTAGCACAGAGATGTTCACTGAGACATTCTGCCTGTTGGTTACAAAAATCATGTCAGACACACATTATATTTTTCATCCTCAGAGTAAGTCTGAAACACTGAATTTCAAAAGTAAAAAAATAAATTTGGAATGTAACAATACAGTAATACTTTATAAACTTTTATCTTAAGTACTTTTTTAAACCTTTGTAATGTATATTTATGTTTGATGTTAGCAAATGAACAGTTGCTGACACCTCTAAACCCTGAAAATTTATTCCTCAAACACTGCAGCGAAGTTTCTAAAAGTAAACAAACAAGTATAATTCACAAATATACAGTGCCTAATTAAATATAATTAAATATGGGGTAACAGAGGTAATTACCTTTCAGTATCTCCAGTGACTGTATCCCCTGCTCTCTGTAGAAGAAACAGAAATAGCATTAAGCACAGCTACAGACCAGACTTCCTTGGTGCTCTCAGCACAGCAATGTCTGCAGTGAACGAGTGACACAGGGAAACCACAGTCATTCTGCAACTCGAACGCAAAGGAAATGGAACATTTATTTCAATTTCTACTAGATGTTATTTTTAAATGAAGATCATGCTTAAAACAACTTGTATCTGCACTCACAAACTGATTTCAGATGCTGTGTGATTCTCTTTAAAATATGAAGGGAGCTCAACTTTTTTAGAATGTCCATGTTTGCAGAAGTGTTAATATCTGAAAGGGAGTTTACATGCAAAGGACAACTATTACAATATAAAATACAGGATTTCAGAAGGACAAACTGTCATCAAAACTTTCCCTGACACCACTCTCACACAGCTTTACATAACTTGATTTGCTACACTGATTATTCCTCTGAGGTTTGGAAATGAACGTGTCTTCTCAGAGTTAGCAGATTCAGGGTTAAAAATAAAATCTTCAGCCTTTCAGTTACTTTAAAACAAGTTTTATGATGGAGACCTTTTCCCACAGCTAAGAAATGAAATTTACATAAACTGAAATGACCAAAAAACCCCACAAATAGGTTGTAAAATTAACATGTACTTGTTTATAAACGCAGAAATCTGCACTTGCAAAATCTTTTGACTATAGACTTGCTGGCCAACGAAGAGATCATTTGGGGGGTTTGTGTTTTGATGTCTCTGCTCGAGGCCCGCAGCGGATGTTTAATCACAGAAAATATTTCATCACAGAGGAGCTCAGGGCACAGCTACAACCCCGAAATGCAGGAGGCAGGAAGTCTGCTGGGGCTGCTGAAGCACAGGGCCCCGCACAGGTCCATGGGTGCAGCAGGGGTTTCTCAGACAGCTCTCAAATGTGCAAGGGACAATCACATTTTGCCACCTCCCTCTCCAAGAATTTTCCCTTCCCACTGGGGGATCCAAGTACAGGATCAGTTATCAGCTTTTACTGGGCCCCAGCTAAAATATCCCAGCAAATGTGAGCAGCAGAGATGGTCCCACTCAAATAAGAGAGCTCATCTGATGAAAAATAATGAAAATGGTGCCCTTGGAGTAAAAGCAGGGAATTCTCTGGCATTCCTCGTTGAAACCAGGCAAAGGCAGGAGCTCCCCACTGAGTAAGTGAGGACACAAAACCATTACAGGCTTTCCTGAGAGCCATAAATACCTCCACTCTCCTTAGAGGACACTGAAATGCAGCCTAGAGAACTTACAGAAATGGAAATACCGACTAGAAATACTCACATTTTCTCGAAGCAGACTGAAGAGTTAACAGCACACAGCTAAAGCAAAATATCTGCTTGAGAGCTGTTATTTTGTTGAAAATGCACTGCTAAATACAAATGAACCAGGCTGAGCATCCCTGGAAATACTGGGGACAGCCCAGGAAAATATTGTGTGGCCAAGCGAGCAAAAGAACTTTGACAGCAACACTACCCGTGCTGCTGCTGTAAAAATAGAATTTATTCCTACCAGAAGGCTCAAAGCTTTCCTTCTCTTATCCCTCTGACTCCCAGAGTGGCTAATTTTAGCAACTGAAAGTGGGATTACTAATTCAGTCAGTGTTTCCCATTGTATTTCTTCATTTTCTTCTCCAAAAACGCTCCCAAAGTGAAAGCAAAGTGTTTCCAAATCAGGGTTTATTCACTCCCTCTCCCAAATGGGTCTCATCCCACACTCCCTTCCCCGACAAAGCTAAAATAAAGCTTTTAAAATAAAACAAAACAAAACTCCCTCACTCTGCTCTGGCTGCTCTTCCCAGCACCTGTATTACAAATCTTCACTGCTATTTATTTATTTCCTTCCATGAAAATGCACAAAGGCCACCTCTGTCACAGGTGATCACCCTGTGCTGTGGTTTTCAGATTTCTTTTCATCAGATACATTTCCTAAGCAGTTATTGGTGTGATGTGAACTTGCATTTCACACCAGGCTGAAAAAAGACCCACTAGAGTGAGATGTGCCTCTAACAACAAACCGCATTTTTCTAGAGGTCAGTCTTTCAACACCACGAATTCTTCTGCATTACCAAGCAGTAATTTGCAAAGATATTGAATAATGTTATCTAATTAACTAAAGCATAGTCTGTAGCAGGGAAATTTAAAAGGGTTCTATAATAGTGTGAAAAAGAAAAATATGATTTAACCATTGAACACCACACAGATTATTGTAACAGATTGCTAGTTCACTGCAATTCAGAAAAGAGCAAAGAATATCTGTATAAATACAGAGAGAAAATTGTTGATATTAGTACTTGAAACATAAAAAAAATAATTATGACCTGTTAAGTTTTTATCAATACTTAATTCATTGGAAGAAAAATCTCATCTTCTGACCATCACTAACAGAGATTACGACCAGTATTTAAGTGTGGACATTAGGGATTACTACAGACCTTTGTCACATATTTATCAGCTTTTATTTGACTGATTTTTGTCCCCAAAGAAGCTCTCCTGGGAGTACAATCTAGTTACCAGCTTGAAATGCCAACCTTTAAAAAGGTTTTCTCATGGTATATATGGAAACACCCTGGCATTTCTATAAATGGCTACCTGCAGCTATAAATAATTTCCTTGCGTAGTTGTAATTAGGTGCAGATACAACACAGACAATGACTTCAATGTGAAGGCTCCTACCTGCAGTTTCAGCACCCTTACATGTAATTTTTTGAGCAGTTGCTTCCTACCAGTTTGTGACATTTGAAAAAAAAAAAAATTGCCTTTTCCTGGTTCACAAACTCAAACTTTACTTCCTTTTACTCAAAAGCCACTTTCATGAGCAGCAGACATGTGGGAGGCTCAGGAGGCACAAGTCTTGTCGTGCTGTCAGGGACTATAAAGCACAAATTCTGTGAAATTCAGGTCACTGGCACCTTTCTGCCTTCTTCAGTCAGCTCCACATTCATGGAGCTCTAGGGATTCCCATGGATCTGCTTCTGACTCGCACGAGTGGAGATGAAAAGACAAAAAGGCCTCTGTGGTCCTACAGACGGATCTGAGGCTCCTCTCCCAAAGGAAATCCTGTAGAAAGCCCCATTTACCTGAAATTTCTATAAATAACTTAGAACAAAAAAAGTTGTTCCCTTGAATCAGAATTTCTTCTTCTCCCAAGAAGTAAAGAAATCACAGAAACCGCTGAGAACAGAAGAACCCTGAACTACAGAGATGGTGTGAAAATATTCAAAAGTCATTATGTACTTGTTGTTAACTGGAGGAAGAGATGGAACAGCTGGCAATGAGATGAGAATAGTTTCCTAATGTGTGTTACTAATCCCAATTGTCAAATGCAATGTATTCATTCCATCTCCATATATCACTTATTCAGATGCAAAGTTTCAAAAGAGTCTTTACTACGCTGTTCTTCCATTCTTCTATGCTCAGATACTGAATTATTATTAATAAAAGTAAAAAAAAGAAAAGATTCTTTCTTCTTCTGCTTCTTTCACTCACACATTCATTATCCTGAAGATCTCTCCACCTCGTGTTTGTTCAAAAACAATCAAACTGTGGCCTTGTTACGAGGGGCTTTACTCATCTGTCTCCCTCAGAGAGCTGATGCTTCACCCATCGAATCTACTTTCACAATTATCACGCCGAGCTAAAAATAAAAGCGACCTTTGAGGCTTTCACTCCCCTCACCCTTGTTGAGGGGAGAGATAAGAGAGACAGGAAATCATCAAATGTAATCGACAGTCGTGTACAGTGCGAGGTACTCAAATCCACGCCGGAGGAAACAGGAGGGCAGGAGGAAAGGATCCACTCGGAATGTGTAACTATGGGTGATGTTCCCTTTCCTTCTCCTCGCTGTCCCCATTCCTGTCTGATCCCATTCCCAAGGCTGACCTTCCTGTCAGGAGATGCTTTTGTCCTCCAAAACCCCGTCCTTGTTCCCGCGCTGGGGAAGGGGAAGGACAGGGAGCAAGGCTGAGCCAGGGGATGGAGAGGGAGAGCCAGGGGAGAGTCTTGAAGTGTCACTACTGGATTCCTGCACATTCAGGAGCAGGACATGAAATTTGTGTGATAAGGGAGAGATTTGTATTTGGTGCATCTTCTGGATGACAAATATTGCAATTATTATAGCAATAATGTCAGCTGTGGCTAATATTTATTTACAAACGCTGGGTCGTATCAATCCAAGTGGCTGTTAAATTTGGCTTTGTAATATACAAAATCAGATATAAACCACTTCTTTTTGGTGGCCTGGCAAAATAGCAAAAACAAGCCACAAATTCATTTGCTAAAATAATACATTCCAGTACAACTTAGCTGTGTTGTGATTCTCTGGAGTCAGAGGAGTCCAGAATGTTTTAAAAATGGCCATTTACCCACAGAGTCACAGTGGGTTAATGAATGCTTCATTTGCTCACTTGCAGTGGTTTGTTTGAAGACTGCAGAATATCATCATTTAAATATGCTCTAATAGAGCAAAATTACTTATGAAAACACTGCATATGTTTGGATAAAGACAGCCTCATATTTGCTTTGTGCAAAAGTGTCCTGATATAACTACAAATATGAGGAATTCTAGCCCAACCAGGCAGCCTCAACTTTTGGAAGGAAGTAATAATGAATTCTCAGGGTTGAATTGCCAAAGGAGTTACCACAGGCCAGTGCAAATACATCCATCCTAACCACTGCAGGGTGTTCCACACAAAATTCCAGCCCCTCTCCTGAGCCCTGCAGAGCTCTGGTTGGTACAGAAATCAAGAACTACAGCTCTGGATTAACACTGGTTTAGTCTTTTTTTCCTGGATCCATGTTGATTATGAAATTCTCGATTATTGAATGAATGTGGAAACCTAAACACTGCTGACATCATTCTTAAAAAAGAACCTTTCTAAACATTTTATTTCCCCTTTGTACTGTAAAATACTTTTTCCCCCTTTGAGCTGTTCATAAATTAATGAAGAGTGCAGTTTGGAGAATGGTGTCTGAACAGAACTGTAAAGAAATATAATATTGGACATTGCTACTCAAGGATCCATTTTCAAGTACGAGCGAGATACTTGTCAGCTCAAGCCTTCATGTGCACAGTTCAGATGAAAAATAACATTATTTTACAATCAGTTCAACTGGACAGAATCATTTTGGAGCTACAGAGGCCAGAAATACTTATATGAGCTTCTCTGAGCAGCCACAATCCACACAATGCTCCTCAGAGTGATTTCTCAGCATAACTCCGAGGTAGGGAGAGAAGGTTTTCCATATTCCAGATACTTAAATAAAAAGCGAAGGTGGAATTTATTCAGCAATTCAGAACGGAAATAAAACCCTGAAGAAAGTAAGGCTCATCCCTGACAGTTAGCACAGTTTTGTTTCTTTCTGCAAGGGCAGGAAGGAATAAATAAAACATGAGCACTTTTCCTGCAAAATTGGCACTAAAAGGCTCCTCCTTCAGTCAGAGGAGCTGAATAAGTGTGATTCTCCCAGACTATCTTAATTATTATACTTATCAGAGCAGCACTCAGACTGCCTATCGTCCCAAAAAAAGCATCTGGAACATCTGGCACATCCCAGCATGCACCCATTACAGAAAACCCAGATTTCCATTGGTTTTGCACAGGTTTTAATTCTCAGCATGTACCATCAAACTTGGTGTCGTTTGTGAAGCTGCCTCTGCAGCTCCAGGAACAGCTAAAGAGCGTTTCCATCACCCTGTGCCAAAGGGATGAGTTCCCAACTTCCTGGGAATCAGCGAGGAGGAAATCAAAAGCAAGTTAAGCAAGTGCTGTGCAACAATGGCTAACTCTAAACTGCCATAATGCTTCAAATTAGCTTTAAAATAAAAAGTGACTCCTGGTCTAGCACTCTCCATGAATACCTTGAAGCAACCATTATTTCTGTTTTACTGGGAATTGAATTAGAAGAATTGATCTTAAAATTCATTAAAAATTAAGTCTTCCCTGCACACTGAATTCTAATCCACACACACACAAAAAAAAGGAGATTCAAATCTATACTCCAGTTTCTTAATATATGATCCTACAAAGCAAAATATCCAATTACTTTGCAGATATAGGCCCAGAACATTTATCACCAAATAAAACCAGATGAGGGATCATTATCCTGTTGGAGAATTCAATGTAGTAACCAGCAAACTGACTTGCAGAGCTTCAGAAACTCATGCAAATCTGAGGCACTAAACCCACCAAGTTGAACACAATGTGGATTTCCAGACTGGATCTGGAATAAGAACTTCAATATTCTCACTTTCGATAGAAATTGTTTTCTACAGTGCAAAATGGAACTGAGCAGCAGGAAATGTACAGTTTGCTATAACTTTTTTAAAAATCCTGAAGATTTTTCAAGACCTTTTGTGTTTTGTTTTACGGGCAAAAATGCAAAATGAAAAATTTCTCATGTACATCTGGCCTACTGTGGAGGAGTCCCATGTGATAAGTTAATTTTTTTCAGAATAAGGTCTGGTAATACAAAGTAAAGGCATATTCAGAATTTAACCCTACTCTTGTAAGTCCAAATTTAGGCTTAACCTGGTAAATGATGTCACTTCAGAAGGGAAGCATTAGTAAACATGGAAAGTCATGTTCTAAGAGATACTCTATTAATTAATAATTATTTATAACAGCCTTGCTAATTGTAATTGACTCTTGCTCAGGTTCTGTGACATTGCATATCAATTAAATTAGAGTTATAAATACATCCTGGAAGGGGGCAGTGTTTCTTGACAGGAATATTTCACTGCAACATGGCTTCATGCATCATTTTATATCCTGGGCATGCTGCCAATATTGCATTACCTAAATATCCATTTTATATAGGAACTCTGCATCCTCACAGCGACTTATGAAATCAGGCTAATTGTTTAATTTTAGGTTCCAAATCAACATTCCTTCCAAAGCATCAATCTAGGGGTGAATCTATGCAATTACCAATTTTGCAAGACTTCTTACGTCTGGTAATTTCCACTACTGTTAAGTAAGAGCCTTTTTATATTTTTTTGTTACATATTTATGCAAGTGCTCAGAAGATTAAGCAAGGGCTGAGTGATGCTCAATTCCTCCTTCCATCAAGCCAGACTTGTTTGCTTACAAGGCATTATCACCTTCCCTTCACTAAAGATGATTAAAATCCTATTTATCATCTCCATTTCCCAAAGCTGACTTTATCTGGGCTGAAGTTTGGATCTATATCCAGCAGTTGTACTGGGCTTGTGTTAAGTGGAGAGGAGTTCATGGAAATGGGATTCCAACACTTCTGCACTTTTGACTTTCAATGTAAAACCCAGAATGAAAGTGAAAAAAAAAGCTAAACCAGTTTTGTCAACTTTTCTGATCCAAATGTAGCAAAAGGTGTTTTAAGGTGATTTGGCTGGGTAAGGTTTAGAGGTATCTTGTTTTGATTAATCTTGGTCTTGTTGTAGAGTGGATTCTTGACAGGATCAAACCTCATTATCCAAATAAGTAAATATATCCAAATGCTTATGAAAATCCTGGTAGCACCTTTAGATATTAAGGAAATGAGCTGACCTACTTAAAACTTCAATTTATATCTAAGAACACAACAACTCTCTGTTACTTTTCCTTTTTGATATCAAAGCTGCCATGAAATGTTCTTTGATATTCAACATTTTAGTTCTGGGTAGCTCTCTTTCAAGATAAACATGCCCATTTTTTTTTTTGCTTGGCTTTTCAGAATTCTTTCAGTATTCCAAGTGGAAAGACATTAATGTGAACGATTCTGTGCTGGCAAGAGCCCACAAAATCTGTGTCAGCATCTCTGTGTATCTGTCGACTCAGTTCCTCTTGGATATTTATAAGGCAGTTGACAAAGTGCCTCAGATATTCTGATTCCTGTGATTATCTCCTGAAGGACTGCAAAGGTCTCTTTTAATGCTGCTCCAAAAATTTATGGTGATAAAAGAATTAATACCCCTCTGTCAGTCCATGAATAATCATTTTACCTGTGCCCTCCTCTGTGATCACATTAAACAGAGTTTGTGAAGCAGGAACTGCACTGACTTTTAGGGTGGACCAACCTCTGCACGTAGAGTTGTTTCTTTCCATGATAACTCTTGTTCTTTTCCAGTTTTCTGCTTTTCTTTCAGACCCATTAGAGCTGACACGTCATTAGGGTATTTTAAAATATTTGTTTTATTATCATATAATATCATACTACTAATTTATCATTTTTATTTCAACAAGTTGCATGAAGTCATGCAAGAAGATATAACTTCAGGTCTGAAATCAAGGGTGCAATTGCATCTTACCCCATACCTCCCTTTCTTCAGAAAGGGAAATTCTTCAGGTGAGCCAACAGATAATCAACAGATTTTCAAAAACTAACTGAACCCAGCTGATTCATCTACCAAATTATGAAATATTGCTGGGATTTGTTGCAGAGTTGTATAATCATTTTCTCATTCATCCTAACAAACTGACTACTGCTTTTCTCTCTGGGTTTGAAATCGTTTGCTTTGACTTTGTGATGCTGATAATCTCTGTAAGAGAGATTGAAACCCACGATTTAAACAAATAAATTTAAATAAATAACTCCATTACGCTCATCTGCTTTTACAAGACATAGTAATCAAAGTGGATATACAAAAGCTTACAAAATAGTGCTGTAATGAATTATTATCAGAGGCTGAGTGTAGGATCCTTATGAACCATCAGAGATAATACAGTCAAATTAAACCAAACTCAGTGAGACTGAGTAATCAGGAGCACTATTTTATTAAAGCACCTGATATCAAATGATTCTTGCCTTGCATTTTTCTGTTCTGTCTTGACTCTTACGAGAACGTTGGCACGACACCGACATCGAGCAACTTTTTTTGGGCTGTAAAATACAGCGCGAAAACACAAAGCAAATAAAGGCAATCCCTTTATGCCTGGACCAGCCCTAAAAGGAAAATATTGGGAGTGTTTCCCGTGTGGTTTCTGTGGGAAGGTGTCTGTCAGGCACTCACGTGGTAGAGCGGAACGGTGTTGTTTTCCGCCAGGGAGAAGCCGAGCCCGTCCTGCTGCCCCGGCTCCAGCCTCACGCTCATGGTGGCCGCCAGCCCCGAGGGGCTCAGGGGGTAGCCGGGGTTGCCGGGGCCTTTGCCCTTTTTCCGGGACCTCCGGCCCGTGTCCCGCTTGTTGTCCTTCTGCGCCAGAGGCTCCTCCTGGATCACCAGGATCTTGTCGTCGCTCAGGTACCGCAGCAGGGAATTCTCAGAGTCAGTGGTTGGAGGGGGAAAAGAGGGAAAAAGAAACATTAATAAGAGGAAACAAAGCGAGAACCATTGTGGCTGGGCAAAGACCATCACTGGGTGCTATGGAACCGGAAAGAGTCGTGAGGATGTCCAGGGAATTGTGAGGGCTCTCCCTGGACTCTGTCCCACGTTTACTGACAGCACCCCCTGCCATGGGGGGTGAAACGGAGCAGACACAGAAAATGTTGCTGAATTGCACCACGCAGGGAGCATCTCTGGGACCATTCCAGACACCAGGGCTGCAATTGCAAGGAACTTGACAAGCTGGAATAATGGTCTTAGGGAGATGTGCAGAGTGCTTGGGCACGGGTTCAAAATGGGAACTGGCCAGGCAACAAGGCTGTTACTGTCTGTAACAGTGAAATATAAGCTAAACATACATCAGTGGGTTTGGAATAAATCCTTATATGAAATTTATTGTCTCTCAGAATGGAAGTTTACTGAGAAAGGTAGTTTAAATCCTGTATTGATTTTCAAGAATATCATTCCATTTTCGTCGTATTTTAAGGAGTCAAGTTGAGCTCCTCTCAGCTTCCAGACTGTGCCTAAAAGATTCTAAAAAAACAGTGTTCAAGAATCTTTAACGATTGGTGTCATAACGAATATGTTTTTATATTTGAAGAATATTCTTTCGAATTATATAATTGCCTTTTGTCAGAGGAAATAAAGGAAAAAAGGGAACTTTGCTATCACTTTGCTTTCTTGCAAAGTTCATAATTCCCACAGGAATCAATAGAAGTTTATATGATTAGTACTGCTGGTCTGAACACTGCCAGTACAATTGCTGATTGTTGTTCCAGATTTTCATTCAGACTAATTCAAATGTGTCTCAAAGGATGTTACCTTCCATCTGTAACAGCACTTATTGTCTTCTAGAGCTGTGAAGATTTAGAACTGATTGCTATTAACATATATCTAAGTGTTCTTCCCTTGAAGTTTTTCTTTCTTTATATTAGAATTAAGTACCTCCTACTAATATAAACTTTTTGATTTTCAGAAATAGAAACACAAAGTACAGACACTAAATAGGCTCTTTTATTTCCTCTGTGGCACTCAAAAAAAAAAAATATTTAGTTCCTGTGATGCTCCTTAAATAACAAAGAAAAATTTTTGGAGAACAGCAGAGAAAAAAAAAATACTCACCTCTGCTTCCCCTCTTGTACATGTTCTGTTCTTTGGGCTCCCCTATCCAGCTGTACTCGGTGGGCATCGAAACTGGCCTTAAATCTCCTGGAAACAAGCCAAGGAAAACCAATATAATTTTTGAAGACTGGGAATAGCAGGCTGTAGAGTCAGTAATGCCTGTAAATTCCAGGTGTGACACGACCCCTCAGAGCAATCCACTGTTAGAGCTGGAGCATTCGGGATCAGGGAACCCTCATGGAGTCTCCTCTTCATCACTCTGAAGGGAAGGACCACGAACTGTGGTGAAATGATTTGTAAATGTAAAGCAGGTTCCGAATTTATTTCCAAACTCTGCTCTGTAAAATCTTGCTCCCTCATTAAACAGTGTTTTGGAATAGAGAGAAAAGCAGTTTTTATGTGGATGAAAATGCTTCAGGAGAAGCAGAGAGAGCATTAATACGGAAACACCACCACGGATCTCCCGGTGAAACACAAAACCTCCGTGACCTGGAAAACCACACGGTGAGTAACGAGGGGAGCTCATTCCAAGGAACATTAATTTCAGCTGGCTCAGGAAGCAAACCTGGAGCACAGTTTGGTACCAACAACCACAGCAAAGACATTGGGCCATCAGGGGTTCAATCTATAGGGTTTCACGGCACGTTGGCTGTGGGATCCTGATGTGCCCAAGGCATTCCCTGCTCCAGCATCAGGAGAACAGGGATGGGAGGGCCCCACACCAGGAACACCTCCAGGGTTTCTGAAAATTGAAGGGGTAACAGCACTGGGATTTTCCCATTTTCTACTTTTGTTGACACCTTGAAATTTATGTATAACTAATCCTATGGAAAAATCCGTAGTTTCATTGTCTGCCTCACACTGAAACTACCTTTAAGTACAAATCTATGATTCAACTCCTAATCCTTAGAAGAACAATATCAATTAGAAAAAAACTCAAGAAATCAAACAAAAGGAATAATCAGTAATAGAGGAAAGACTGAGAAACAAGGTTATAAATTTAAAAAAAAGAAGATAGGAATGCACGTAACAAGTGAAGATCAGCATAACCAAACTTGGCAGTTTTTCTGTAAAGAATGGAAAGGTCTGAAGCTCTGAAATGATTTATACAACACAAATACCAAATGCCACAGCACAATCAACATCGAAAATAGAAATTTAGGACAGGAATCACATGAGCTAAAGGAAGCAGTGATTTTGTATACTGCTTATTTGACTTCCAAGCCTTCTCCCAATGAAATGTAACCTATAAATTGTTTTGACATTGCAACTTGGAGATTTTTCTGAAGAGCAAAAAACCATTGTGTACATGGATACCAGTATAAAGTGAAATAAAAAAATTATTTATGATATTTTTGCCTCTAATACATAAATGGCAGAAGTTTGATTTGCATTGCCACAAGAACTCCACAGACCACAGCGTTTTAGAGTCAGACTAATATTGAAGTGCAATGTTTTGTAAAACCAAAAATGCACTGCAAGGCTGTTAAACACAAGCTTAATTTTCATAAATAGTTTGAAACAATGGACTTCTTATCTACCTTCTTAGATTTTGCCTGTATTATCAATACCCAGGGTATCACCTGCCTGAGTATCCATCCACCCACCAGCTGCAAAGGAGATTTATTTCCAATAATGACTGGAATTCTGGCAAGTCCATGGCTGGAATTTTGGAGCAGTGGTTTGTGTCAGCCCAAGCAATGGTGAAAGAGGCTGCTCAGCCATGAAAGGCTTCAGAAGTTTTATTTTCCTCACTTTGCCCGTGGCAGTCTGGTTCCAGCATCAGTTTATTGGAGCTGCCATAAATCCTGCCTTTTTACTGAAAGACACGTTGTCACTTTGGTGATTTATATCCCCTCTCAGTCAAAAAGTACAAAACATTCCACTCCAGTAGAACATAATTTGCATGTCTGTTAACTGACAGATTAATTAAATCTGTAGTTTAAAAGAATTCTGGTTTAGCAATCATTTTTGAGAGGAGGACATATTTCAGAGACTTTTAAATCAAATTCCTTCTGGATTTTTAAAGTTATGGAAAATCAGAATTGTCCATCATACACAAAAAAAAATCTTTTGTATTCCTGGGATCAGGCAGAGAGCCCAACATTTTAAGTCACCATGGAGCAAGACTTTATGAAAGCAAGCCAAATACACCCATCTGGCTCCAATTTTAATCACAGTTCAGATTTATCTTTATCTTTCATTCTAATTTTATTTTAAAATGATGTCACTATGAGGAGATAAAGATTGAATATTACTGGTGCTAAGATGGACTCCTGTTCTTCAGCGTCACAGCCCTTTCACGCATCAAGCACAGCACTGAAGCAGTTACTAAAAATATCCTGTATATAACAAAGATTTATTAAAATTTCCTATTCTGCAAAGGTTCTGTGTATATTGCCACCATCAGGTCCAGTTTGCTGGCCATTTTTACCATAAATCCAGCTGCAAACAGGATGAAAGTTCTGTGTAACTGATAAACACAAGAGAAATACTAAGAACAGAGAAACTGCATTTAAGAACATCCCTGGTATGAAATCCCAGCCAGACTGAGCAGCTCTGTCAGGATCAGGGACTGCAGTGCTTAAAGGTTTTTCTTTTTTTCCCCCACTGTGCTCCCTTTCAGGTGTTGTTGGATCTTCCCCTAGAACCACTCTTGGGATTCTCTCCACTGAGCTACAGAAGGATTTTAGGACCTGTGTTCTTCACAGACACATTTTCCTTTACTACTCTGAGCTTCTGAGTGGTTTTCCCTTTCCTAGATCTCAAAGACAAAAATTTAGCAAGCTTCTTTTTAACAAAATGAAAGAAAAAAAGTCTTTGTCTCAGAGAGGGTGTGCTTCTTGGTGGCTTCCCATATATAAATAAATATATATACATATATCAAAAGATAGCAGCTACCCATAGAGCACACTACGGTCATTGCTTTCTCTAAGACTCATAAATAAGGCCATTTTCCAAGTCAGATATAATTACAGTTTTTAAAAGAAATCTCACCTCTGAAATCTGTAAGCTTTACAAAAAATATCCTACTGCCTTCAAAATAAAGCCACTGAAAATACTGCTGTGTTTAAATAGTGTTTTTCTCAAAGTCATTCAACATCAAAAAATTCAATTTAAACAGATAATAAAAAAATTTATCAATTCATTTGGAAAAATACCTTTTATATAAATCCATATCATCCTATACAATCATGTGATTGTGTATCTGTACACTCAGTATGGATTTATACACACACAAAACTCCTATAGAAAACCACAGTTAATTATTGTTTTAATAGCATTTTGTATACTTAAGCAGTCTCCATCCTAAGATTTGGAAAGAGTTCTAGCACTAATAAATGCATTGTAGGATGCTACTCAGGCATTTAATGCAGTGCTGAATTTGGGAGGGCTTTCCATCTCACAGACACTTTCACACCACAGCTCAGGCCCTTCATTGAAGTTTAACAGCCCAGAACATTGCAAGTGGAATCATCTCCAAGAGTTCAGGAGGGAAATTGAGTAAATCAAGATGTTTGCTATCCAAATAACACGAATTTAATTATCATTCAACATTGAAGAATGTACTGCAGAATAAATATATAAATAACTTACTCCTGACCAGCAATGTTAGTGTGCAATTTTTCTAATTACTCCTTCACAGAGTTTTGTTTAATATTCAAAGCCAACAGGTCACGGTCTAACAAAGAATGACAATTTTTTTGTGGTGTTAACAGCAGAGTTTGTACATTTGGTCAATGAGGAGAAGGTTGAGGAAATGCAACCTACCATGAGTGGGGGTTTTCTCCCTTCTCCTCACCCCTGCTGCTCTGCTCCTCTCGTACTCAGAGCCCCCAGGGTGCCCTTCCCCTTCAATCAGGGTGTAGAATTTCCCACTTTCATGCTCCAGGAAATAGTTTGGAGACTCAGAGCCTTTCATCCCAGACTTTCCAAATTTGCTGATATCATCGCAAGACATGATTCCAATTTCATCCCTGAAAACAGAAAAACAGAAGATGATGGAGAAATGAACCACTGAAGATGAAATTCAAGCGTGCAACTGTCTCTCCCAAACACCACAAATAACAAGTCCTGTAACTGAAATGCTGTGTGTGAGAACTTTATAACAAGTGAGGCAATTCAATAAATGTAAATTAACAAAATCATCATTAGAGCCCACTTTAATTGTAAGATAAACACAGATATTCAGGAGTTTGCTGGTATCTGAAAGGGAACATATGGAACTGTTGTAATGGGAGCAGACAAGGGTTTCACTTGCAGAAATGCTTGAGAATAAAGATACAAGTGGACACACAAAAGTAAATAGAACTAATTGATTAAAGACTTCTTTAAATACTTTCTTGGTTTAGAACTAAACTAAGTTAAATCAATCAAAGAAATGATATCCTGCTTAATGTATTTCTGGCTCTTAATTTTATTAAGTATTTAGCTTGATTGTGGAGCTGTTTGTTTTGTTTCAGTTTTATCACTCTAATGAAATTAAAGTGGAAAATTTTATTTTTCAAACCCTCGAGTTCCTTAGGACACAAATACCTGGGGCCATAAAGTCCTGACATAGGAGAGAGAATGAAAACATCCTGGAGTGCAGAGTTGTCCATTTTGGAGGACATGCCCATGGTACTCGTTGGGGTCGTAGAGCTGCTTGTGGGGCTGGTTGGAATCACAGGCTGAAAAAAACAAAAAGGCACATGAAGAATAAATTAATGTTTTCTGTGCTACAAGAAACAACAAAGTCAATGCACATAATTTTAGGAATCTTGACCTCTTTTTTTTGGATTAGCCATTTTTTTGAATTTCCCATGTTTCTTCCAAAAAGGTGTCGAGTGAAATGCTGCTGTACCACAGACTTCAGGAGTAGTTATGAAAGAAACTGATAAAAGACCATTAAATTAATTTAAAAGCCACCTCAAGGGAAAATCTGAGACTCAATCAAAACATTATTTTTAACCAATGCAGAAAATCAATTGTGTGAGAAAGGACACACTGTATTAAATGCCATTAATACAAAAGTTAATTACAGAACTCTGGAATACTTGTACTGAATGAAATGATCATGCAGGGTTCAGTGGAAGATTTATTGTTAACAGGGACAGAACATCCTGATTTTTTAAAGCAAGCAGAATTCACAGGCCTTTGGTTTCACAGCCATGATGATACAAATACATGTTCTACGGTAAATACCAAAGAAATATAAATGAACCTAAGCAATAAATAAATATCCTTTAAGATTTTTAAACTTTTACATGGAGTTAAACACAATTTTTTGATTCAAATGTCATGGAGAAGCCCAAGTCAACGGTCTGTGAGGACTAGAAACAAATATGCTGTGCACGATACAGAGGTATAAACACAGAATAGTTTTCAACCAATCTGTGTTGATACTCAAGAAATATAAAATATTTTTATTTACAGAAATTGTGCTTAAAGAGATACAACCCGTTTTCTACAGGTGGAAGGAAAACACAGTGACTTAAAATTTGGATGGAAGCTATAAACACCAATCTTTTTCTAAATACAAGGGTTTTTATCTTCTAGAGGTAAACACTGAAATTATTTTTATGTAGTTCAGAAAGTGAAAGCAATCCTAAATACCAAAAAAGGACCTTTTTTTCATAAGATTATCAGTCTGCAATGGGTCCAAATTATATTAGTCCTCTATGCTTATTGTTATCTCAAATGAATAATAAATACTGTAATGTCTTGGATCAATTATTTGTGACAGGAAGGATTATTCCAATTGGGAAATTTCTGCAAATAAAAAGAAAAAAATATACAATAAATGCTGTATTTTATTTGAATGAAGTTGCTGTTGTGCTCAATTTAGTAAAAACCAGAGCACTATTTACCTTTGCAGATGAAAAAAACATTTTATCTTAAGTGGGAAAATAATCACAGCGTTTAAAAATTCAAAGTCTTTTAATATCACATAATGTCAGCTAGAGACAAAAGGAGAAAATGGTGTCACTGCCTTCTCCCTGAAAGATGAGCACAGAAGTGGAAAAGAAAACACTCTGCTGTTGTTAATTGAGCATCAAGGGAAACCCTCCACAGCAAAGGAACACTACAACAAGGCCAAGTAATAAATTTTAGAAAGACTTACAGACTCTGTATCATTAATAATTCATAAATTAACTATGTGGTATAATTTTAAACGTAATTATTGCAGGAAAAAATGTTAATAACATCTATAAGCGCCTTAAGCAACAAGAGAAAACACGACAACTTTTAAATAAAACTTCCCGCTGTGCATCAACCTCAGGTAACAAAAATTATTCCTGGCCTCTGAATTTCGAATTCTTAAATCCTATTTCTTTTGTGCCTTTCCCTAATTAAGCACTAATTTAGTTTTGGTTTTTACCAGCACTAACTGAGAACGGAAAAATTGCTCTACATGTGGGTACATAAATGGATGTATGGAGTGCACCCTGGGAATAGCACAGAGTAATTTGTACAGATCCACACGTGACACACCATGAAATACAACACAGCCACGTGTGGGATCCTTTTCTTTGTGACACTCTGACATTTGCTGAACTGTTTGCAGTTTTCATCTGCTTTCACTGGGATTTTTGTTGCTGTTTGGTCGTTCCACATCCTGCTTTTGTCTCAGTGCAAACCCTCCCGTCCGTGCTGTGCTCTCTGCTTATCCCCAAAGTCCGTCCTGAGAGAGCCAATTTAATCCATCAGCGGCAGAAAACTCCAGAACGGCAAATAAACAAAACCCAGGAATTTTCCTACCAATTCAACACACTGAAGTAGAATCTAAAAATTGCCAAAGTCCACGAAAGGCGAGGACGCTGCAGCCAACAGGAGAGGGAAGTGAGCTCAGTGCTTCCAGCAGCAACAAGCTGTTGTGTCAGCTGTCCAGGAAGCACAGGCTTTAGTTCCATCTTGAAATTTAACCAGGCTTGTTCCAAGTCATTACTGACAATAATAAATAAGACCAGATCCAGGTGAGAGCTGTAGGAAACAGGCAAACCCCAAACCTGCGCCCTGAAACGCATCCAGGTCCTCACACTGGAGCTTGTCTCTGTGGCAGGAAGAATAAAAGACCTAAAGATGCTAAAAAGGACCTGAAGTTGCTTTTCCACGTCTTATAACAGAACCTACTGTTAAGAAGTAACACTGGCAAGGCTGTTTTTGTTTCCCAAAGTGGTTTCTATTTTTATTTAAATATCTCACCCCACTGTTCTCTGATACAGGAGAAATTTGTCCCAGGATGGATGACCCTTAAAGCACCCTTTGATCCTCAGGGGCTCGTTAGGAGAGGACACATCACAAAACCAGAACTTCCACAGTGTTGGTAATTCCACAAAAGCAGCTTGGTGCACTTTCCCTTTTCTGGCTACCACGACAAAGGTTGGCATTTTTCATTGCAAATCCTGTGCCACGCACACAGCGTACACAGCACACTCTGTTTCACACTGACACAGCCTCCAGATCTAGTGCTGCTCGTGAATTATGACTCTTTAATGTACAAATATAAAGGGAGAATCTCCATGGAAGCCCTGTGCAAATGCAAGTTCCATTTTGCTGCCCCCGGAGGCTCCATGTGAAGTTCACAAGCAGACACGTGAGCATCTTGCCAGAGCAAAGGATGTTATTCCTGCAGCTTTATGACAGAAAAATCCCCTCTGGGTGTCACAGGGCCTCGTTTCTCTCCCCCAGGGGCACTCACAGTGAAAGAAAGGTGGCCCTAAATCCCAGTGTCAGCATTCCTGCAAGGATTACACAAACTCCTTAAGTGAAGCCTCTGTGTAGGATTCAGGCACTTTGAGAAATGAAAGATTTAGGAAGTGCCAGGCAGGGAGGAAATCTGCCTGGATAAGCTTGAAGGGTTTGTTCTGTTTCATTAATCTAAAAATCATCCTGAAACACATCCGTGTGTCGTGTGATCCACACAAAACAGCTCTGAGAAACCTCCACATTATGGAAGTGCATCAGCTTATTACAGGATATTATATGGTATTAAAGACAACCATCCATAGCTCCTGACTTAATGAAAAATTTTTCCTGGGATTTTGAGTGTTTCTCCTGTGTATTTTGGATGCTGTAGAAAGAACCACCTGTGATGCTCACAATTGGTTGGTTTTTTTTTTTGCATCAACAGGTTTTCAGGGAGTGAGAACAGAGCAAATACCAGAGGTTGTGTTAGCTCTGCTACCAAAACTCCAGCTGGATGAGAGGCGTGGAACAGAGGCAGAGTTCTCCTGGAATGTGATGGATGTGACACACTTGATTACAAACAAGCAGCTGACAGAGTGTGAAATGCTGGGACCAGGGAAGCACTGCTGCCTCTGCCAGCCAGAGCAGCCACTCAGCCTGGTTCTCCAGAACACCCTCTGTAAATGTTCTTTCCTTCTCTGGATTCCTGTGGCTCCCAAAGTCACCAAAACAGGGAGAAACCAGCCTGACTGACACGTGCAGCATTGCCACACTCGTTTATCTCAGCTCCCCATTGCAATGCACTTTGGGACAGGCTCCTGATCCTCCCACTGGAAGGAAAAATCCCAGCGTTTTCTCTTGCCTAAAGGATTTACCACGACCTTACCTGCAGCATTGACCTTACCTGCAGGGCAAGAGGCTTCCACCTCACATTCTTCAGAAGAGCAGGAGCAGAAACCAGCGTGTTCTGAGGGCGTTTTTTCAAGGTTAAAATCACTCCGTTTGGGTCTTCCCACAGTGCATTGACAAGGTTCTTTAACTGCCAGCCAACCTGAGGAAAAATTCCAGACTTGAGCTCTGAAAGCTTTCCATTTAACTCGAGATGGGAAGGAGATCTTCTGTTAACCAACAGGGTCTGTTACAAGCTGCTCCTTGCAAACACAAGCAGGTTTTATAAACTCTGTTGGACTGAAATGATGCTGCTGAAGCTGGATTTTTTATATATTTTTTTAGCTATGTTTCTCAACAAAATAAGGCAGAAGTGAACACTGTTTCCCTTTTAATAACTTGTGAGATCACTGAACGTTTTAAATCAAAAGATGAGGACTGGAAGTCAGGAAATCATTTCAATCTACGTCCTGAGCTGCAACAGTGAATGCTGAGGGGGAAGACAGACTGTGCTATAAAAATGTATGTAGCACGTATTTAACAGCTTTAAGATCCTAACTGGAGATAAATGATCATTTATTGATCTATCTATACAGCCCCTGGACACAGCTGAGTCACCAAGTTACTGTAAATTGCAAACAGAGCCATAAAAAAGAACATCACTGGTACTGAAAGGAAGTGCCACTCAGAAATAAAGAGACATTTCTTAATCTTCTTGATTATTTAAATACGAATTTACCATGCATTATTTATTCATGACAACAGAAAGTTTATTTTTAAGGTTCTTCTTTTTCCTCTGCCTTTTCTGTCCCAATCAGGGCAGATTTTCAGAGCAGTAATACATGGCCAGAGTAAAAACCTGCCATAAATGTTACGACTGCCACAGGTCCTGAGCCCTGGTGTTAAACAGGAATTGGAATGCTGTGTCCATACAGCAATTCCCACAAAATCTCCCTGAGGCAGCTGCATCAGCCTTAAAGTGAACACCTAATAATGAAAAGCTTGGTGAATCCAAGAACAGGAACAGCACAAATACATGCAAACAGTAAATGTTGTTTTATTTACCATATTTGATCTGTCAGGGTTCACTACAACATTTTAATCATAATTTCCCTTCTGACCAAAATGTGTATTCCCACTGCTATTAAAAGCCAAGGAAATAAAATATTTATGTGCTCAGAAATAGAGGAGTGTACATACACCCCCTTGTTATAGCAGGTGTAGTTTATGGCTTCCTCTCAGAGGATGATAATATCTGATTACACACAAAGGTGAAGGGCAAATAAAAAAGGCAACCTCAAAGATATTTTAATTAAAATGCTCTTATAAGGACTGAAGAGAAGTTGGGATACAGAGAGAGAAGTTGGGATACAGAGAGAGAAGCTGGGATACAGCCTGTAAGGTTCCAACCACTGCCTCCACAGCGGGCCAGAGCCAGGATCCCACTGTGAGCATCCACCCTGGGTAGAACTGCAATATGTGCTGGAATTCCCAAAAGGTTTTTAATTGCTTTTTAAAGTTCTATTCTATTTTTAATGCTGCTGTTCTATTGAGAACTTTCTAAAAATGGCCTGGCCACAGGAAACCAGAGAACAGTGGTAATTGTAAATAGGTCACATCCAAACAAATGCAGGGATGCCACCCTGCATCCCAAACAAATTCCTCCAGGTTGGGCTGTGCTTATAAATGGACAGGTGCTAGATTTTTTTTTTCTTTTACTCAATAACAGAAATAAAATGGAACTCCTTTTGATTTCTATAGATCGATGTAATTTTCAGATTGCCGAAATCCTTAGAGTTCCATGAGCTCTTTTTAGAAAAGAAGGATAAATAATTAAGTTAACAATAAATTATTCCAATGAGAACCTTAATGACAAAACCATTAAACACCAAGATCTATCAGAGAACAGTCTGCAGTCATTACTACTGGATGATGATAAAATGCTCTCAGGAATTTGGACAAGTTATTATAAATTGTATTACTAAAAATATCTTCGGGAAAAAAGAAGTCATTACAGTGGATTAAAAACCTTAGTTGAAAACCAGTCCTTGAGACAGATTTTGACATTTACTCTGAAAGAATCAGTCTTTAGAGCAATTACTGACTTCTAGCCATGGTAAGATGCAGTCACAAAAGGGTATTTTGCTTCTTGAAGATTTTTAGCACATTCAGTCAATCAGATTCTACAAAACAGGTTTCAGATACTTTAGCAATGTTTTTTAACATTAAAATTAGACTAACAGAGAAATAAAAGATTAATGTGATACTTTTTATTCTCCTCCATCAGTGAAAACAGAGGCTAATTTAGATGCTAAAGATGGAAGAAACCTCGAAGAATGCAAAAGAGCTCACTCAAAATGGTCAGAGACAGGGAGGCATTTAAAATTTTGGTGGTTTACACTCAGGATTGCCATAATCATTAATTTTTATTTGTACATCCTCAATGTGGAAAAAAGAGCTCCAGGGGAAAAAAACAACTGTGGATTACTGTCTGCGTTAAAGGATTTGTTATTTTTTTCATAGAAACTCTGTAGTGGAAAATTAAGAGTACAGCAACTTTAAATAGATTCAAAAATATGCATCTCTACAATAATAAATTTCTTTTTTTGTGAACCATGAAAGTTCAAAATGGTGTGGTCATTTTGTAGACCTAAACCTGATAATTTGGTAGCTGGGACTGCGTAACTGAAATGTTCAAAAAACCATTAAAAGCATAACTTGCTTTCATTAACAGCAGACTGGTGTTTTTCAGTTCTCCAGTTTCTTCTTTAGACTCTGCCTATAATGATAAATAAATAAAATTTAGCTCCTTCTCATTGAGAAGGTCTGGATTTGCACGAATGGGATTTGGAATGCATCCTCCCAGCAGCAGGGATTTCAGCACTGTTATAAATCCAAACTCTGTTCAGGCTGGAAAAGCACCTTTTCTCCCTTTCTTTTAAAGACTACCTGCCTGCTGATGACTCACTGCAGATCTGTAGGAAAAACCAATCCAAAAAATTCCTAACGTTACAGATGCACTAAAAAAAATGAAAACCCAGTGCGTTTTTGGGTGTCTGCAGAGGCATGAAGTGCATGATGTATCTGTCCATCAAAAGGAACCGAAAAAACCAGCTGAACTGGGGAACATGGTGGTGTTTATCAAAGGATTCCAGGGCTCCAAACCCCCTCAGCAGTTCTTCACCTCCCTGCCAATGTCCTGCAAACACATTGTACATCTTTGTTATGGCAGAAATGTAGAAGTGAAATTCAGCTCAGATAGCGGAGCTGGGAGTGCACAGCGGATGGAAATGTCTGTTCCTGCCTCTGCTCTCCCTGAGAATTCCGGGGACAAAGCAGGAACGTGGCACCTCAGTTCCTTCACTGCCTTATCAAACCTATCAGGGCTCTGAAAAATGAAAGTTTTAAGAAATACAGAAGCGCTGAGTGCAGCTCAGAGAGGGAAGGCTGGTTACACCTTCATCTGCCTGGGAGACCTGAGCCTGTTCTATCCCTGGATCACCTGCAGCTTTACAGGTACCTGGGGTGGAGAGACACAGAGCAGTAACCAACAGGAATTTAAAAGCTCCCTTGTCAAGCATTCGGTCTGGAAATCAGTTGTGCCAAATATTTTCTAAATATTTATGTCCTACTCTATTGCACACCACCTGAAAACGAGTAATTCTGCCCTGACTGCAGTAACCCCTCACAGGAACCAGGACAGATGTTTCCCCTCCTGACTCTTCAAACACATAAGCAAAGCCATCTGGATATTTACTTGAACCTCCAAAGTTTGACCTCTCTTCATATTTGCATTAAAAAACCCCCAGCTTGTGTAAACTCCCACTTTTTGTTAAGGAAGCAGGCTATCATCCTTTCATATTTTAAGTCTGTAATTCACTTTGCCTCATTAGGGAATTAATCAAGGGAGCTGGTTTGATTAACATGGAAATCAGAAATTATTATTAGACAAAAATGTGCTGGAAGATCATAAGACTTTTCTGTCACTGAACGGGAAGCTCGTCATTAACACCTGTAGCTGATTCACCCTCATTAATATTCGAGTTGCTCCTAACAAGAATTGATGATGGAAAACCAAATGTTCTCCCATTATCTTACATAGTTATTTTCATTAACTAATGGAGAAGCACAGCCAGAATCCGACAAGCAGCAAGATCTAGCAGGCTTTACTAAGGCTTTACTAAGCCTTTGTGAAAGGCAGGATCTGGAGAATGAGTAACATGTGGCACTTTGTTTGGAAACAGAAGGGCATCTTTTGGGGAAAGAAGTTGTAATTCTCATGACATCTTTTGTCCTTTATTTTTTTCCCCCTGCTTGCATTTCCCAACACAGAGCGTGCTGAAACACAGATGGTGTGACCTGGCACTGCATTCCCAGATTTACCTCCACCTAAAATGAGCTCTCATTAGGACTCAGATTTACAATTCAGCAAACATACACCGAGGGTATTAATTCAATGACTGTCTTCACACAAATAAATTAATGCTGCAATGATTTCATTGTGCCAGGCTCTTGACACACTTAATTTCAAGCATGTAATTTGACAATGAGCAGTATGAAAGGGCATTAGGCTGCTGATCATGTATTTAGAATCACAGAATATTTGGGGTTGGAAGGGATATTTAAAGGTTTTTTAGTCCAACCCCTCTACCAGGAGCAGGGACATTTGGCCTGTGTTTCATTGGAAAGAAAATTTCTTCCATATATCTAGTCTAAACCTCCCCTCTCTTAGTATAAAGTCGTTGTCCCCTGTCATATTACAACAGGACCTACTAAAAAGTCTGTCCCCATCTTTCTTACAAGCTCCTGAAATCCCAGGATCTCTCATTCCAAAGAACAACCTCGCAAAGTGTGAAAATGCAGCTACTTTAGTGAAAAACAAAAAGCAGCAATTTAAAGAGAATACAAGAAACACATAAAACACCAGAGTTACTACAGAGATTTTTATGGCTGCTTGCTCCTGCAGTGCATTGTTTTATGCCTCAAGGAGTTTTTCCTCTTTCTGGTCTTTATTGCCTCTGTCTGTGAAAAAAAGAGGAATTCTGTCTCAGACCCAGCTGGTTGAGTTCACCAAACTGAAATCCTTAAGTAATTTCTCATCCTATGAGACAGATGACACATTTTCTTTGTCACCCATTACATTTTTTTAATGCTCATCTCTAACTTAACTCCTCTGATGACTGTAAATGACCTGAAGATCACACAGTGTTTCAGACAAGATATTCCTAATGTCAGGACAATGGTGTCCAAACTCAGTTTCTCCTGGAAACCTGTTCCTGATTAATTCCAAGTTCATCTTTGCCATTTTCAGTCACATCAGCTCCATGGTGCTCAGTTGGTTTGGGATTAATTACTGCATTCTGACTCCTGGAGTCTTGCCAGTTGCTCCTGAGTAACATCGAGCTTTCAACAGGAATTACTAAATGCTTTATTATTGCTCTCTGTCCTGTGAAATAACCTTCAAATCCTAACCCTCAAAAAAAAAAAAAAAAGAATAGAAGACAGAGAAAAGTCAGTTTTCTCTTGTTTACCAATCACTTTTCTATACAGAGGGAGATCAAATATTTTACAGATGGTCAGGCAGATAAATCAATACTTCTTTGCTGAAAAATTATCAAATTTGGAACATTAAGACAATTTAATTTTCATAAATTTATGCTGGAAAAAAATTACAATATGAAATTTGCTATTTCAACTAAGTAGCAGAAAATACACCATCCGTGGAACCTAAGGAGTAATTGTTAATTTGGCAAACCAAGAAATGCTACAGTGGCATCTTCAGTACTTCTGTGTAATTTTACGAGAGAGAAAATAAAAATCTACAAGGCACTGGCAGAATTTGTGCCTGTTGTTGTTGTAGGGGAAAATAAAGAGTTAGGGTGGCAGTAATTTAGAATGTATAACTTATTCTCAAAGTTCCTTATGCTGTTTTATTAAAATCTTATAAGCAAGAAGAACAAGCAGAAAAGCAAATAAGGAAATTGGATAATGATTAAATGATCTTAACAGCCAGTGGTGAATCGCCTGATTTAATTAATTTCTTGCTTAAAGTACTATTATTTTTTCTTTGATCTTCATAATTGTATTACAGAGTGTTCCTTGGTTAGAGCAGATTGCACGTGGTGACTCTTTTATTTCCAACTCTTTCAATTGTTGAGTTACATAATGTGGAAGCAGCTTTCCTTTAATACTTCCTCAACTGTTTAACTCTCAACTCCATCAAAAAACTCTTGGAAAAGTCAAGTAAAACTTTCCAAAGTCGTGGCCATTCCCTGGGGATCCTGTTCAGTGCCCGACCACCCTCTGGAGGAAGAACCTTTTCCTGGTATCCAACCCGACCCTCCCTTGGAACAGCTCCAGGCTACGGAGTCTCATTTTTCACTATTTCAGCACCAGAGTTCTGCCCTACCCAGGAGTGAATCCTTGCCCTGGACAGCTCCCTAACTCCCTGTTAAAAATGCAGAGTGTTCCAGCTGGGAATTCAAAGAGGATGTCGAGGAGGGTCATGCATTAGGATGACAAACTGGAAGTGCTCAAATTAGCCAGCTTACTAAAAAAAAAACGTGATGAGCTAATTTGATTGCATCCTGAAAATACCTAAAAGAGAAACCTGCTCTCCAATTTAATAGATAAAAATATATCAAGATCAAAGGACTGGAAGCTTGTGCCAGACAAATATAGACTACAAATAAAATGACTTTTTTCCCCCCAGCAATGAGAATAATTAACTACCGGAGCAATTTATTACAGGTTGAGGGAACATCAATGAAAGTTTTAAAACTCAAATGATCATATTAAATGAGTGAATGTGAATTTATCTAGAAAATACATTGGCCTAGATCAGTCAAAATCAGATTAAATGGTGCTGGTAGTCAGCTATAGGATTGGAATGTATTAGAAGAGATCCATACTTTCCCTTTTCCTGGGAAGTATTTCCACCAGTGGCAACACAAAATGCCACTCTAATCATCCTCAGGACAGGTTCTTTCAAACAGGTTGTGTTGAAGGGGATTTCTATTTCATAAGACTCACAAAATGCTACAGATACATCAACCTCAAACAAATGTCTTCGTTAGGATAACCAAGATAAAATCCCTGGAAAACCTGTAGGAACACCAGAGATGTGCAAGTTCTCTGACCCCTCAAGTCATTAATTTCAAAAGAGTTACACCCCTTTTTATGAGCTGCTCTTGCTAATATTAAAATATTGATTATGTGGGAATTTAATGAGCTGTTGCCTTTGAATTATTCCAGTCCACTAATGGAAATAATGCTAATTATGGGCACAATATGGATCATCCCAACGTGCTAACTCGGGTGAAGAGGGAGCACAGCCAAGGGTTCTTTGCAGCAAGGACTGCCACAAATTACTTGAAGGACACCTTGAAGATCCAAGGGATATTTGAAATATTAAAACTTCTAATCCCTGAGGGGGAGAGAGTTGGACATATGTATGGATAATTAATATATTCTGGGGGTTTTTAGGAAAAAAAAAAGTATTTTATGGCACTCCACTCAGCTGTTGGTCCTGTGCCCTCAGCTGGAAAGGGATCACAAGCACCAACCACCTTGAGCCTGTTGTAAGCACAGACATGGGAAGAGTTGCTAAAAAAGCCAATTCTTGAGAAGCTGAAAGGGGGGGGATTTCACCCATGGGAGTAAAGATTAAATCAGATCTGTCACTTGAGGAGAGTTTGATGGAGAAAGCCAGGCTAATACATATTTCAGCTCGTAACTATGACAACTCTCTAATACAGATAAGAGCTGTGTGTTGCATTAACGTTTAAAGTGTAAATGAATAAGTTATACTTCTTTTCAAGGGAAAATATTTGCTCTCTAATCATAAGATTTTAATAGCCAGACTTTCACATTTCCACTTCACACGAGTGACAGACAGAAAGAGACTTCTTAATTTTGCAGCTGCTGCGGGTGGAGATGGGGTTCACCAGGATGAAGTTAAGTAGCTCAATTAGAAGTTTTTTGGGAAGTTCTCGTTGTCACAATGCTACTCATGCCTAAGAAATAATAAACACCAGGGCTCCTTTCACCTGTAGCTCCAGCAACACTGCTTCTGTCCTGCAATACAGAATTATTTTCATTGTAAGGGGCAATCTTTGGCATAAGACAGTACAGTCTTATGGTACAAGACAAAATCTGAGGGCAATTTTTCCAGTAACCATCAACCTTGGAAGTGACATCAATTATAAGGAGCAGCTTGTGTCATCACAAAATAAGAAGAAAAATATAAACATTCAACCTTGGATGAGGCTCTGATAGGCATTTAGAGCTCAATTTAAAAAAATGGATCTAAAAAGACTGATAAATTAATATAGTTTTCTACACCTGCAGTACACAATACTGTTGTGAAACAAAAAGCAACAGCAGGCTCATTTAAATATATTTAAATCATATCCTGAGGCCCAGCATGCCCTTCTGCATACAGGTGCTTAGCAGTATCTTAAAAATAAATCTCCATCCAAGAATGCACAAACCCCAAACCTGACAGATTTCTATCAACACTTTCATCATTTTTATATCTTCCCCCCAACAGATTCAGAATGCAAGGCTGTTACAGCACTTCTGCATTATTAATCTGGATCCTGCATTAAACAGAATGCAAAATTCTGGGTAAGAGGAAAAGTTAAAGCAGCTGGCAAGTGCATAATGAGAAGCCTAAGAACTTCAAGGAAACATTCTTGGATCTCCTTATATAAAGAGTATGATGTTGAACAGCAGCTGTGCAAAATGCAAATTTGGCTCAATCCTTCTAGGCTGGTTATGGACTCAACTTGTGCCTTTTCTTATTAAGCAGAAGCAGTGAATATGATGTTTTAAAAGAGATGAATAATAATAATAATAATGATAGTAATAATATTATAGTTGGGCCAAGTTACGTTCTAAGAAGAATTAGTATTTTTTTACCACTGGAATAGGCAAAGCCTGCAGCACAGGATTTCCAAAATACTTACCACAGTTTGGTGGTTGACCTGGATCACCTCATCACCAGCATGGATTTTCTTACACTGGTCAGCAGGAGACTGAGGACAAGAGAGAATAATTAACTTTCCATGGAGGGTGGGGAGGTGGAAGGAAAGAGCAGGAATTAAAGCAATGAGTGCTGAAAGAGGCAAGAAAGCTGTGCCCAAAGTCTTATTGCTACCAAATAATGATAATTGGTCGTATTTATTAAAACTGTATTTATAAAGAACAATTTTTTTTCAAATAACGTTTGATGAAGTAATCTAGAATTCCACTGCCATTTTTGGCTGCCTGAACTATTCCATCGTGTTACCTGAGCAGTCACAATCTTGCTGGGAATGCCCTGGGTGAATTCACATCCCGTGGAATAAATCTGTTAAATCAACAAACCCCGGGACAGGGCTGGACCAACCAGGCATGGGACAGGAATCTGAGTCCTTCACAGAGCAGTGTTACTGCTCCAGTGCACTGCAGATACTCTGCAAATACAGAGTGTTTGTGCCTTCAAACACAGCCCCAGCACTAAATGAACCGTCTGAACACAGAATGTGGTAATTTACAAGTGGATAATGTCAGCGAGGGACTCGCTCTTCAGGAGGTTTTATGCACACACACAGTTTTATACACTATTGACATAATTTTGTGATCCTGGAGCTGAACAACCTCCTTAGCCTAAATATGGCTTGTTCTGAGCACATAAAAATGGATTAAAAGCCATTGAAGAGCCACTCGAACATGGCCAACTACTATTTAACAAATAATTTTTAGATGCTGGGATGAAACCAGATCTTATATTTGTGAGACAAATCCATGGGGCATTCAGGAGATCAGCAGACTCAGGAGTGGAGACAATCCAAGGCATCTTGTCTGCACTTGTGCATTGGCTGACAAGAGTGTTCTACTGACACAGAGCACACCAACGTGGCACTCAGGAGAAAACAACCAGAGAGAATTAAAGAGCTGACACATCACCTGGAAAAATAAATCCCAGTGGAAGTTGGCTATTAAGCCAGGAGACTCAGACAAGGTGGGATGTTTACTTGTTAGCTACAGGGTCAGAGAGGGGAGAGGACAGATTGGCCCTTATCAAACAGTGCAGAAGCTTTTAAAGCAAAATATTCCTCGAGTAACAGTTGAAGTTCCCTGCCAAGTAAAACTGACTCCCAAGAAGGCAGAAAAAGAGCCACTTGCAGCTGCAGGGGCTGACCTGGCTCTGACACTCTTGGAGAAGTTCTGCACAGACAGACAGCTGCTACCAAAATGTGCCTGAGTTTCCACAAGTCTTTTGGAGCCAGCCTAAAACATAAATTGTTAAACACAATAAATGCAAGAGCCAGGTGTCAAACGCAAAGGAAGAAAAGATTTCTCTGAGCTGAAAGTGATGTGTGTGGTCGTGACCTCACTGCAGGCAAGAGCTCTTCTGCTGCACTGCCTTCAACCAAAATTCCCACTCATTCCTTTTGTGGATGGAGATTAAAAACATAAACAAATAAAAGGAGCGAAGACAAGAGGAGGCAATACAGCAAAAACCCAAATTACCACTGATGGCAAAATAACTGCAATTATTTCTGAGTAAAATGCCACAGAGACTCATCTCTGAGGGGTCAAACAGCCCCCCAAAAGTCAGCCCCTGCTGGCACAGCCACTGCAGTGCACAGGCTGCTGAGAGCAGGAAATCTCATTGATTATCTGATCAATCAATCAGCCAATACCAGAGACAGAGATTCCAAGTGTGATAGGGGCTGTTCCAACCACTTTTACCCTTGGCCTTCTCCTGGTTTATCATTCCCAACCTTACCCTGCCCAAGAGCAGCCTCATTCCAGCTCCTCACCCGCCTCATCTTGGACCAGGGCTTTGGTCACTGCTGCTCACTTGGATGAGACTGAGCTAATTAAACATTGGCTCTGAGGGCAATTATCCCTTCAAAAGGAATGAAAAATCAATTTGCTGAAACACCAGAAGTTAAAGGTCTTTGAAGCTGGTTTATCTGCACATGTGAGTATACTTTCAGCAAAACCAAAAAAGCAGCTTCTGGTGGTGTCGTATCAAAAAGTTTTGAGAGTCAAAATAAAAAATAAAAATTTTAGTGGCTGGCAATTTAGTAACTCCTCCCGTGAATGTCAATTGTAAATATATAAATATTTCCCCTACAAACTGCATCGTATTTCTGAAATGAATTAGAGTTACAGTAAAAAAGTGGATTAATTACAGCATGAGTAATTCAATCTATGAACATAATCTGTCCAACATAATCAAGATGGATCATTCATAATTTTCAGGACCCAAGATACACATATAGTTATTTCGAGGCTTCTAAATGCTGCCAATGGTGACAACACAAACAAACAAATTTTAAGTTTAATTTGCATTAGAATTGTCTTCCCAAATTGTGACATACAAATCATCTGGCTTTCCACGGGTTTGCACTGACAGAAACCATATAAATACCACTCAACGTACACAAATCAATTACAACATCCCCCATGGAGCTCACCCATATGGGCCAGCAGACCCCTGGCATATGCCAGGCAGGATTTACATCTCTGGCGAGTGCACAGGGCTCATTTGGTGTTCCTGGGGTGTCAGCAATCCATAATTTCAATATCAGCTTTATAAAACCCAAAGTTGCCGTTTGCCCAGCTCCGAGCTGCCGAACAGACCCGAGCCCGGATGGGAGCACTGTGACTAAAAGACAAGATAAAAACCAGAAGGGTCTTATTATGGAGCCTGTCACAGTAATTAGATTGCAGCAGTTGAAGTCGATTCAATTTTTCTAAATTTATAACGATGAGCTGCACGTTGAGGAACAGGGAAGGATGTTTGGGAGCTGTGCTGTCATTCCCGTCACGCTGTTCAGTGTCCCTGGGATCGCTCACAAGGATCTTTGGGCTGCAGCAGCTCCCTGTGCTTTGGGATCAGATTTTCTATCACTTCTGGGATTACAATGAAAATGATAATTGATATGTTTTTCTGTATTTTTACTACAAAGGAAGTTTACATATTACAAAATGCACTGCAGATACACAGAAAGTAATTGTAAGCATGATGAAAGTATTTTACAATAAAGAATCTTACATTTTCTGTTGTTCCTGTGATTACATGTAGTCCATCATATGTTGATTTGATATACATTCCCTGGAAAAAAGGAGCAAAAAGGTTAATCAATATTTGTAGGAAACAAATACATGAAATTTGCATGATAATTAAAATATTATGTTTGCTCCAGCCTAAGGACCCTAACATTTGAACAGACTGGAAGGAACTGTGGTCAATTAACATTTGCAAATCTAAGTTTAACAAATATGTACCAAGACCACTATAAATAGCATAGTTTTCTCACTTCATGCTTTTTTTAATTCCAACCTTTGTGAACAGAATTCAACACTGAGCATCAGCATAAAAGCTTCTGCCTATTCAGTATTTGAAATATTTAACATGACCTCTTTTTATTAGTAGTGACATAAAAGAAGTACTGAAATTGAAAGCATGAGCAGGAGTAGTTTTTAAACTTAAATGCCCCATTTTCAAAGAGTTACTGATTCAATAAAAACGAAGCCATGGCCTAACTCAGGAAAGACAGGAGCCAGGGCTCATATTCCCAATTTATGGAGAAAAATGAGCTCAGTGAACGAAGAGGTGCTTTGTAATTAGTCCATCAAGAATTCTGCTTCAAGGAGGCGACTGACAGGACAGAGAGCAGCAGAGCAGGATGTGTGGAGCTGCACACACACACAGAGCCCCAAATGTCAGGGAGGCTCAGGGGCTCCTGTGCTTCCCTCTCAGGAGTGAGCTCAGAGCTTCCCATGTCCTCACACAGCTCGGTTATCCATCACCTGCTGAAATCTAATTAATCTAATTGGGGCACTGCGCTGCTGATTTATTATTCTTTCAATAATTCTGCATCACCTTGTGCTGTCAAACCCAAAGTTTAGAGCCCCCAGCAGTGATGAAGAACATTTTGTTCAGAGAAAGCGATTTCAGGATTCCTGAGCACCCTTAAGGCAAGGTGCTCACACAAACAACACCTCCCAACCCCCTCAAAAACCTCCAAAAGTTAAAAATGCTACAAAATTTGGGTGATATTGCTCCCCACAACTACCCAAACTGGAAGAATATAAAGATAACGGAGTCAAACTCTTCCTGGAGGTGGGAGGATGAGAAGCAAGAGCCACAAGTTGGGATCCTGGATGGATATTTAGTCCATCAAGTGGGAGTTATGCTGGATTTCCAGGGTGAACTTTTCACCAGAATGTTACACAACATTCCTGCTCCACGGGAGGCTGCTCTTTTAGCACATAGTGAACTTCAGGAACACATTTCCTGCCACACTTTTAATATCAACCTTAATATCACAGTTCTAACATCCCACTTGCTTTGACAAGATTCAGTCCCCACTCAACCAACAAGATCTTTAAGGCCAAAAGAGGACACAATGCTAAACTTTTCACTGGATTTTAGCACGTATTTCTTCCTAAAGTTCTTAAACTCTTGTTAATCTCAGTGTATTTTTGGAAAAAAATCAAATTATAATTTTAGCTCTTAACAGATGCCATCGGAGAGACATAAAACCTGACTAATCACTTAGAATTACCCTACATTTTGCTATCTGCTCTTTCATCTTAGCTATTAAAATTTAAGAATATATAAAAAAATAAACAATTTTAGTGAATGACTCATTGCCTTCCAATTATCCTACACAGAGTTTTCATCCTTGTTTTCCCAAAAGAAAAATAATGAGCTTGTTTCTTGTTGACCATTACAGCAGCAGAGTATCCCCTTGACATGTCTGCTACCTGAAAAGCTTGAAAGATTATTCTATGTAAAAAAACCATAAAGTTGTTATATTTTTTACTTCATAGGGTTCAGAATACAAAGTATTTTATATAAAATAGATATACATTACACATGCATATTTTGCAATTCAAAATTTTAATTTGCTCCTATATATATATGTACACAAAGTAGTTTATGGATATAAATAAAAGGCTTTCATCAAATTCTCAGTGAACAATTCCCTATTCTGGTTTCTAGGAAATAGCCAAAGCTACAAAACTTTTTCTTTGTTTTCATTTAAAGAGCTGTTAACTCTGTGAGCCCTGAGAAAGCACACAAGTATTCCAGTCTAAATCAGACAAAAGAGCTGAACCTTTCTGTCAATTTAATGGGCCGTTGGTTATCTTTATGTTCATCATGGTTTCATTCCATTTCTACTCATTTAAGCATTTTTATGGTTAATAAGCCTAAAAAAAATGAAAATACATTTGAAAAGTTTTGTTAGATAATACAAATTTTAGGCAAATAGTGATTTAATGCTGCAGCTGAAGAAGTGAAGCAGCAGCCCTTTTTCTCCCAAGCCCAGATCCTGTTCTGACAACTGCTAACACTGCTGGAACTGTTAGAAACTGTTATTTTATTTAAAATTATTTCCTATTCCACCTTTGGCTTAAAGCAGTCACATTGATTCAGCATTTTCAAGAGAGTCATGGTTTGACAGTCCTCTCTATTTTGGGAGGTATTTGGGGTCAGGCTGGATGGGACTTGGAGCAACCTGGTCTGGTGGAAGGTTGGAATGAGATCCCTTCCAACCCAAACCATTCTGTGATTCAGTAATTTTTACATAAGCATAATCTTTAATTAACTTGTAACTCATTAAAAGAGTATGCACAGATCTGCTATTTTGATCCTATTCATTTCTGTAATGAAGTCCGATGGAAATGCAGATATTCTCTGAGTTAATTATTCTCATATAACTCTTTACACAAACGGATTGCAAACTCTTCCCAGGTTTTGGCCATGAAATATCAAACCCAATGATGTGTCCTTGCCTGTTCAGTGCCCACAGCAGCAGCTCCCTCCCTCTGTGCCCAGCAGCTCATGTCCCCTTCTGTCCTCAGTGCCCCAAACCAACCTTCCCACAGCTTTTTCCCCCACACACCCAATCCCAGGATCAGGATCCACACAGAAGGGGTGGAACTCATCTGCTGGGACAGCGACATCCAGGGAATTGTTTGGTCACTTCAGGGTAACCATGAACAGCACAGGTTTGGCCAATGTGACAGAGACCCCTCTGGAGTGGCACCTACATCTGACATCTGCACGGTGAGTCCTGCTCTAGAAGTTTCTCCTTCTTTCCTTCCAGTTTCCATTGCTGCCCTCTCCTTCCTCACTTTCTTCCTGCTCAGCAAACTCAGGAATGTCCATTCTTCTTGCCCAACCAGCTCCAGGGCTCTCCTACCACATCCTTCCCTATCACAACCCGCTCTGCTCTTTCTATCCAAGTAACTCTGTTCCCAATCTTCCTTCTGCTCCCTCACTGGTCTGTTTTCTGCTCTTGGAAGCAAAATGTCACTGCCATCCTTCTTCAAAATGATTTATCTCCTTTTTTCCTCAAGAACGTGGTTTTATTCTCTCTATTTTCTTCTTCAATGCCAACAACGATCTCAGAGCACAGAAGAATGACAAGCTATACCCCTTATCTCGAGATAAGGCAGGAGTCAAGGACTCTCACTCTGTGAGGACGGCTCAGACTGGTCAACAGTTATTGTGTTAGAAAGAAAGAGTTGCTCTTTAATAACTGATGTGTCAGACATGAAACTCTGAGGAATGACACTGGTCCAGGTTAGAGAACAAGGAAATGTTTCTCAGGCATTCTATCGAGAACACGACTGTTTCTGAGTAACTCTGTCACCGTCCCCTGGGACAAAGGGAATTAAAGGTTTTTAATTAAAATCTGACCTTTGAAAACATATGGGAAGGCATCAGTCATTTCAAATCCCATTTTGAAGAGACTTTTCCCCAGAAAACAGCATATCCAGTTGTCAGGGGAATTTCCTTGAAAATTTTCTCGCGGAGTCGTCTGGTTAATTAACCAGGCTCTAATGACAGCAGTGTGTTCTTGAGTGTCAACAATCATCCCAGCACAAGGAAGCAGGGACAGCAAAGATGCAGATTTGTAATGCCACAAACGACCAGGGAACTGTTACACCCTCGATCTTTTGCCCCAAACATCAAAAAAAAAGGTTCTTTAACCTCATTTCAGCGCTCAGACAGATGCATTGAAACAAATGTCGTGATAGTGCTTTAAGAAAGTGGCTGAAGGAGTTTTTTATTCAAAAAGTCCTTCTCAAGAATGTTTTGTTCTGCCTTCTATGTTGTAGTCCTTTGCCCAAATTTATACTAAACACCTCTACCTTCCTTCCTGCAAGGCAACTTCCACTTCTCAAAATACTTATGACAAGCAATTTTTTTTATTCTTCTCTATAAGCAGAGTTTGTTCAGTTTTGGCTTTCAGGCTATGAGAACCTTTCTATGTCAAGCATGATGGAAATTTGTCAAGTTTCTGTAAGCCTTTAAAAATAATTCTAAATAATTAGATGAACACCCTGACAGTTTTAGGCCAGGCATGTGTATTCCCACAAGAAAAGCTGCCTTCATATTCTACTTTTTCTTTTTGCCTTCCTTGCAATTTCTTTCCTGTGAAAATGGGCAAGATTGGCTTCCATCACCTTAAATTACAAATACCACAGAAAGAGAAGCTCCATTTGAAAGGGTGGCTGTACATTGGGTAGATGAATAATCCTTAATAAAGAAGGGTCTGTGCATCTGACAGCTTGGCTCTTTGTTCAGTTTTTTGTTTTTCCAGCATTACACAGCTGGTTTCATAAAAATGTTTATTCCCACAATCTTTGCTTACCATAAATTCTCCAAATGAAACAGGAAAAGTTCCCTCTGCAGAAAAATTAAGAAGGCTGTGGATATTAGCAGTGTACATCTTAATTAAAGTCTGTCAGGTGACACTGTTTCTATCAGCAGTGGGAAGCTCAGACACAAGAGAGAAAAAGAATAAAAAAGTGAAAGGAAGAGGAATAAAAGTGCTCCTGCATTCCAGAAGGAAAGGAGCAAAACATTCCTCAGACATCAGAAGATACAAACCCAAACAATAAAACCCCAACCGCCTCCCTGTTTAGAATCTCCTGCTTAAGAGGAATCATTAATCCCATCAAATAAGATTAAAGCTGCATGTTACACGGAAGTATCTCTAAATATATGGGCTGCACATCAAGTTCAGGAGATTAAAAAAAAAACAACTTCAGTCTGAAATAATACTGGCTATAATAATCTCCCACCGTGGAGCATGTAAGAGCAGGAGGCAGAAGAAAAGCCCCAAACCTCAAACCCCATTCCTTGATCCCATCCTGTATCTCCATATTCACCATGTCCACTAAAATGCTGCCTGTTTGTCTGACACCAAAACTGCTCCAAAGCTGCCTCTGGAATGAGGTGAATCACAACAAGGTTCCCACAGCCTTTCACCAACTCTCACCCTCCAGGATTTCATAGCAAGCTCAGGAGCTGCCAACAGCAACCCAAACTCCTGCCTCAAGGGCTTATTGCTTATTGTGGATCCATCAAGCCGAGAAACTTAAAGTGGGGAGGAATTTAAATCATGAAGTTGTTTTATTCTATTTCATAAAAACTTCTCCGTGCGTGTTCTGTCAGAGCTAACAGGGGTTCTTGCAATTTAACTCTTTTTTAGTATAGGAATTTATTTGAAGTTTGTCAAATTGAAACAAAGCTTTGCCTTCCAGACATCTTGTTCAGGCTGATTCTGCTGCCCATTTCAGATATAAATGGTATTACCATACCCAGGACTACAATTCAAGAGAAAAAGTGGTTTACGATCTTTGAAGTTCCTTCAAAAGGAAATAGAAAATACAGGGGGTGCGTTTTAGTATCTGCCACTGAAAAATCAGTGGCAAAACAGGGAAAAGGAGGGAAAAGAAGAGAGGAAAAAAGCCAGTGTATTTCTGGAGGCCAAGGAATGCCTGCAGAGATCAGGATGCAAACACAGTCCCCGGGACTTGGAACGGAACCGAAGCCGTGTGCTCCCAGTGCAAATCCCTGTGTCCAGCAAACTGCCACGAAACCAAGCACACAGAGTGTCCTGGGAAGGCTCGAGAGAAGGCCACTTTTTAATAAAGCACACTGTAAAAGAAGGTATTTGAGAGAGGGGGAAAAAAGGGATGACTATAAAACCCATAAAAGCACGGAAGGAGAGCTGGAATGTGCTCGAACTGAAGATGCACTTTCCAAAGACTTACAGTCCCTTTGTGAAAATGCTTTATGATCCAGAATTTATTTACACAATTAAACACACAGACACTGCCCTGCAGGAGTTCTGACTCCGTGCAGCAACTGCGTGGACTCGGAGCTGGAAATTAATTCAGTTTATGTGTGAGCTTATGCAATGTCAATAGGATTCCTGGCTCATGTGTTGAAGAAATTAGAAGGCATATAATAAAAAACTTTCCAAATGGAGTTTTGAAAATAGAGAAACACCCATAGTTAAGTCAGCTGAATATCACTCCAGATAGTTGAATTCTTTCACAAATCTGAGTAATTCACAACACATTTTTCACCAATGGGGAATAATTGTGTTTGTTTTCTAGGTGCCAACCCTGCATGAACCCTGTTCTCAGCAGCTCTGAAAAGCAGAGCTCCGTTTAAACCCAAGAGAGATTGTGTTTTACATTTATAGGATAAAGGTAACAAATGTTCTGAAAAACTGTACAATAAGCTGCTCTCGAAAAACACATTTTTGGTGATTTTGACACAAACTGCTGTGCATTAGGTTCCTACCTATAAAACTGAAATGACAGTATCCTTTTCACGAGCGTGTTGTGAGGATGAATTAATTAGTGTCTGTGAAGCACTCGGTGAGGCCACATAAAAAATAAATAAAACAACTCACGATGAAATTAGTAACTCCAGGGAATGCAGAGCTTAGCTGAAGTGTGGTAAATCAGGCCTCAACCCCTACACTGAATGATACAGATAAAAATGGAACTCTGAATACTTTCCATTCAGTGAATAGCGCTCATTTTTCTCTTGAATGGAGCAGATATCCTGTGGAAAAAAATCCGCTATACAATCATGAGAAAGCCATTTGTAATTCATTACTCTGTTCTATATTTGATTCTGATTAATGTTTTCTTTTCCTTTTCACATGAATTTTCTTTTATTCCCATTTATAGTCCTTTTTCATATTTTCTCCTAAACAGAGCACAGTGTCAGCAAAATTGATTACGAGGAACTTTCCAACCTCACACGTTACAGCGCCTTCACAATTAGGCACACAAAACTCACTCATTCACTGTGATTTCACTTCATCTAAGGAAAAAAAGGGGGAAAAAAGGGAGAAATTGTCAGACAACTTTGATTGCAGTATTTGTCTCATGTCCTCTGTCAGCAGTGCCCTCTCACTGCCCTCTTGGTGGCTCTGAACTCGTGGGCACGTTGAGGATGGAGAATCACACAGAGGTTCTTCCACCCAGAGAGTCCATCCACCCTCATCACCATTCCAGAACAGCTCCTGCCTGCCTGGAGTTCTACTAAAAAAGAGGGGAATGTGAAGCACACAACAGGATCCAACGACACAAACTCTCACCTTGGCCTCTCATTCCTTGGAAGTTTAAATTGTACTCCAACACTTTTTGAGCAGCTCCTGCCAAAAGCTCCTGACAGACACCTGCCTCACACTGCACACCATGAGATCTCCAGTTCCCCACAGGATGGGCTATTTTTGGAGAAGATTCCACTCCTCCTGTCCTCCACCAGTCTCTACCCTGTCCTAGATCCAGAGGCATCACTGGATGAGAAGGATTAGCAACACCGAGCTCTGCTTATTGTGCTCCATCATCTCTGAGGAAAATACATCCCCTCTGCGTTCAAGTTTTCCCCAGCACTGAAAACGAACTTCCCCCCAATGAGACCAGCAGAAATACATCCCATTTCTGCACAGAAAGGAAAACCATGCAGAGCTGCAGAGTGCTGGCCTGCAGGGTGCAGTCATCCTAATGCAAGTGAAAAGCACCGAGACACTCCCAGCACACACACTGCAAATGGCCTGACCTGCATGTCCTGGGTACTAACCCAGAAACCAGACCCAGAGGGGAAACTGGGCCATAAAGGGAACAGGTTTGGCCATAAGGATGCAGCAGCACAGCGAGCAAATTGTGTCTGTGCTCAGGATTACACACTGGGCTGAGCATCTGCGACGCCACGGAATGAAAATGAAACGTGGCTTATGCTGTGGTAATGTTCTTTGTTGACTAAATCAGCCTAAGAATAAAGTAAACTTGTGCAGTCACACAACACCCCCTCAAGTTATTTAAATATGTCATCCTCAGATTAATATGCACACCTCAGAGTAATTATGCCCTTGTAACTTTGACAGTATCTGCATATGACGTTTGTTGCTGTTCAATGTCAGAACCAAGAGGAAGATGCTGAAATAATGCAAAATGTCTCAGCCAACAGAAATTTAGAATCTGCAAATCACGCTGAATTACAAACAGGAAACACACCACAAGGTGTATGAGGGACTCAAATGGAGTTTGATTTGTCAGTAAAGGGATTTTCTGCAGATAAACCTCATGGCTACCGAGTTCACTACCCACTTCCCCTTTTGTTTCTTCTCCAACTTCTTCCTTCAACCCAAAAGCAACATTCCTGAATGACTCTTCTTGTAGGGAAAAATTAAAATTAAAAAAAGTTCTGAGAAGGCAACTGAAGGCAGTGTAAGAGACTGAGGTGTGAAAAGCAGCCTGGCTTTTGAGGAGAGGGTGCAAGAACATTCCAGTGCCTGCACTTCCACCTTTCCCTCCAGCTTTTATTGGGATCCAAGGTTCCCAAGCACAATCCTTATGCTCCTGCACCTACCAATATCAAAGGCTTGTAGAGCAAGGGACTGTCGAGGGCAGACGGAAATCTTTACCCACCGACCACGAAACATCACAAAAATCCATTGTCCAAAAGCTGTAGCAGCAAATTAATATTTAAAAGCTGTTGTTAAATACTGCTGAAAGTGTCATGTCTGCAGAACATTTCACTGCTGTGACCCAGCCCTCCTGCAGAGCTGCTGGGATGGCCAGAGCCTCCCAACCAGGCTGCTCAGGGAGCAACAATTTACAAATACAAGGAATTTATTGTGTCCCCGGGATGATACTTCTGGAAGTTTTATTTGAACTGATCATTAGGGAGGCATAGAATCGTTTTTATGCTAGTCCAAGACACAAACATGATTTCAATCATTTTGAAAATGCATTAATGGCATTAGTTAATTTTATTTGTATGTGTTTGCGTTTGGGGATTATTTCAGCACATTCCAAAAACTCCAATATGGCTATCAAAGGATCACAGTTTTAGCTGCACACGAAGCCCTAGGCAAAACAGGTTGTAATTTAAAATAAAAACCAAAACAATCCCTTTACTTAGATAAACGTCACTTAAAGCACCCTCAGAAATCAGACTCACTTTACCAAAAAAGTAGGACACCGCGTGAAAATACCTTTTGATTTCTTGATGAGTTCAAAAATCAAATCACCCTAAAGAGCTGAGGCTTGTGTTCTGCATTCTGAGAGTTAAAATTCAAACTGCTTTGCCACTTACCAGCCCCTCACTGGGCATGATGCTGGTGAGATGAACGACCTCGAGATGTGCTGACTGTGACACCAGAGAGTCAGAGGAGAGAGAAATGATGTGGTCACAAATCCCAGACAGGGTTTTACACTACAAAGAAAAAATAATTCCTCATATCAAACTGAAATTACACAGGAAGAAGTTTTTATTCTGAGAATGAACAGAGAATAAAGAGATAATTTTAAGTCTTAGCACTGTAAAAACTGCAGGTGTATGAAAGTCAGGAACAAGTGGTTAAGGGAGCAGAAAATATCTGTAAATGTTAAGAAAATGTATAGGCATGTACAGTTCTGCTCAAAAGGTCTTACTGTGCACTAAGAAACATCTGTATCTCTAAACTATTTGTATGTGCAAATAAAAAAACCCCAAACTAACAAACCCAATGAACTTTATCTCATCTGTCCTTAAAACGTATGATTATAAATACAATGGAAATTGAGTGAAAAATGTAAAAATAAATGTCTTATGCAACCAAGTAACCTATTTTGGCTATCAAATGATGACATCATCCCTACCAACAGTGATAATTAGGTGAATTCTGCTCTGCAACTTGGAAAATTTCCTTTGTTAAAAATTACATTGGCAGAGAAGTGGCTTAGTTAACCCATTTCCTGCAGTAAAATTCTCATGCATCTTTGAACACATCCTTTGACTGATATTCTGCATCACCACAACTATGCAATAATTTTATATTATTCTGCCTTCCAGCTAAAGACCTCAAAATCTGAATGCAAATCCACACAAACACCTTCAAAGCAGGAGCCCCACTGCATGGACAGTCACAGTGGGTCTGACAGATTGAACCCATCTGGCAAAGCCAAGCTTGGGGATCAGAAAGGAGCTGAGCTGAACTCTCAGACATCTGTGTGCAGATTTATTCCCAAATTGCTGTGTTGCTTAAAGCATTCCTTCAGAAGGACTATGCCTGAAGATGTTTGAGCCTAATCTGGAAGCACTCATTGGGCTGAATTTCAGGATGGGTTTCCATCCGAAGCTGTGCTGTGTGCATCTATTTTCCTTTGGGGGCTATACTCTCATTTTTCCTAATTATAGCAAATTCCAGTGAAATCCCTTTAGGGAAGTTTTGTTTCAGACATTTGCAAAAGGCACGAGGCTTTCTAATATCTCATTTGACACTATCCATAGAAGTTAAACAAATAAAGTTGTCACAATGAATAAGTTAACTGCCTGAATTTATGGGTTGTGTTTCCATTCAGTGTGGAGTTACTCATGTGGAAATCCAAGGACAGTTTTGGAGTACTGGATGTGGCATCTGTGTGTTGTATCAGCTGCAAGATGCAAAGCATCCCACTCAGGGATGGCTGCAGCTAAAGGTAATAATCCATTACCAGGATTATTTCAAGGAGTTCCAGCTTTGGGCCAGAACCCCTAAACAGAACTTTGGGTCTGATCTTCTCCCATCAGAGATGAAGAAACTCAAAAAGTCTACAGCGTGGTGAGCACATGCTTTATCCAGCTTTAAATCACTGGCATATCAGAATATTCCCATCATTTCCAACTGAAAACCTCTCTTAGGCCTCAAAATTCAAGAGCATAGGTACAGACTGGATGCAGACCAAGTCCCAGGGAGAACACTTTCTACTTTCTACTCTAATGCTTTAACTTTAGACTTGTCTCATGAAAATATTTTTTAGTAAAATAAACAACAAAGAAGTTCCCAATGAAATCAACCTGGTCCATGGAAGGTGTCCCTGCCCGCGGCAGGGGGTTGGAATGAGATGGGCTTTAAGGTCCCTTCTGACCCAAACCATTCTATTGGTGCTATGACATTTATTTTTAGGACTCTTTCAGATCTCCCCAGGATTCAGAAAGCCAACTAAAATCTAAAATGTAGGATACCACACTTCACATGTCCAACAAAAATGGGATCTTCACGAACTTCAGGAGCAGCAGCAGAGGAACTTTGCAGTTTTACAGGCTGGCCAACACTAAACCCACTGACTGCATTTCTCCCAAGGGGCCATGACCAGGACAGAATCTCCAGGAAACCACAAAGCATTGAATGAGCCATACAAACTCATAATTTAAAAACAGGGTATTTTTACTATGGCAGCCACTGCTGAAGGTGATTAAGTTAAAAATCTGTATTTACACACACTGCCCTGGAGCTCTTCCCAAACAAATGTGCACCTCTGTGAATCTCTCCAGAGATTCTCTCCAATGCTTCTCTCCAATGAAGAAAAGCAATTATGGGTCATCATTTAATAAATCTGTTTTGAATTCTAAGTGCATCTTCTTTAATATTGTTCAGAAATAAAACAAAATGCTATGTGCTGTTTAGGAGTCAGAGATTTTATCTCTTACCAATGTAAAATTTTACTTTCAAGCATCACAATTCTTAAGTATTTTCTGTAATTTTATATTTTTATTTTTAGAAATAAACTGACCATAAAAAAATATCAACAATTCACAAATCTTATCCTTGAATTCAGTATCCTTGAAGAAATTTTTGGGTTTAGGATTTTGTGAGCAAAATGGTGATTCCTCTCACTTCACCCAGAGTTACAATGATGAACAGGTTGGTTCCCAGAGCCTGAGGTGCTCAGGTTGTTTCAGGTGATTCTACTCAGGTTAAAATGAATTCCACTGCCTTGGGATCCAGGCTCCTTAAGGTTCATCACACTTTCACTGCTAAGCCTAAGGAGTACTAAAAATGGAAAAATTCTCTTTTCTATGTGTTTACTTCTGTTCAGAACAGGTAGAAAAGTCAAAAATAACATTCCTGCTAGAGATGTACTTCTAAAAGTCCTATGCAGTTGGAATTGTGGACTAAAAGGTGTGTGTGTGTGTATATATATATATACATATATATGTGTGTGTATGTGTGTGTGTATATATATCCACTCCAAATCCCGAAAGGTATCAGGTGCTTTTAAAAGTCCTATTCATACCCAGGTTTGCAGTAGTAAGCTTTTTTTTCCCCTAAAAGTCACTGCACGCTTTCTAAATTTAACAGCACATCAATGTTTTATGACAAATTTTAATCCCCGCTGGAAGCAGAGTGTGTGCAAAAGGCTTGGAAAAAAAGAGGGAAAAAAGAGTCAGGCACTTGGGCAGAGCTTGTCAAAAGCTTATCTGAACTTGTAAATCCTTTGAGAGTTCCCGTTCACCATAGGCTTTAGCTCTATCTCAGTGTCAGTGCAGCTTTTCTGCGCTGGTACCAGGAAAATAGAAAGTATTTGAACTGAAAGGCCAATATCTAATCAATAATCTTGAATAAGATTCTTCTATTCCCCTTTGTCATCAGAATTTTTTGAGTGCTGAAGGCATAAAACGCTCAGTCTGACAACGAGTGATGCAGCAGGTCTATGGATCTGAGGGCTGGAATTCCACACCAGCAATCCTAGGAGGAATGTTACACCACACACAACACTGTGCAGCTTCTAAACAACCTAAACCAATAACTGTGTATTTGTAATGAACTGTAGCTATAACAGAGAGCATTACTGCAGGGAACTTTAACTTTTAGCAACTGATATAATTCGTCAGAAATTACGTCCAATAGTAAGGAACTTTATTTTCCTATAGTAGCCTAATTTTTCTTTTTAATCATTGAAGTGTGTGGGGTAAGATTGGAAAATACCAAAGCAGAATTACTTACCACATGGAGAATTTTGTTTTCTGTTTCATACACCGTACAATCCTGTGGTAAAACAGAACAAAACCAATTAACCAACATCACATTACATTTCCTATCAAGAAATAAAAGAAGGGTTTATGCTGTTAACAATCTCTAACATGTTCCTAACAAACCTCTTCTATTCCTACTGAATCTTAAGACTTGTAACTTTTAGTCATTTTCCTATTTTAGCTATCATGTTAAGAATAATCAATCTTATCACTCCATAGTGGAGAGCAAGATATGGGTTTCAGGACATTCAGGTTTTAAAGGTAAGAACATGACAAGTTAAAAAGCCTTGGGTTTTTTATTTGGCTTTTTCTTATTTGGGTTTTTTCCCCAAATAAGTAACTTTTTTTACTTTTTTCCAGTAAAACTTAGCTTACTGATATACCTGAAAGATCCCTTCAAGTAAATTAAGATTCCCTCACGTGATCAGAGCCTGGTGCCGGTTCTGAGTTTGGTCCCTGCATGGATCATTCACTCAGGAGCTGGACTCCATGATCCTTGTGGGCCCCTTCCAACTCAGAATATCTCTTCAAGCAACTTAAGATTCCCTATAGTTCCCAAGATTTCCTCTTTCCTGGATCTTAATGCATTAGCAGGTCTGTGCTCCCCTCGCCCAGCAGCCCAAATCCTTGGCTGTTTCTCCTGTGTGTCCCAAACCTTGGCCCTTGGGTGCCACTTTGTCCCTGAGCCCGCCTGAGGCATCTCCGGAGCAGCTCCGGTTCACCCGAGCCCCCATCCCAGGAACTGCCCCTCCCTCAGCTCGGAAGGTCAATATTTATTTTATAGGATCGCTGCTTCCGTGGAGAAATCCATTTCTGAGCGGCTGCGGTTAAAAGAACATCGCTACGGAACGAGCGACGCGGGATGGGAAGATTGGGAGCGCCAAGGAGCACGGAAGAATTGATATCAGCATTTCATGGGCAAGCAGCCCTTTGATGTTCCCTCTGTATTCACTGTTATTTTCCAGAGCCCAGAAAGGAATTCAATCAGGGAGCGTGGCTGGCAGCGCCCAAGGCGCTTTTCCCGACAAGTTTTGCACACTTCAAACGGCTCCTCCGCCATCTCCCTTTAACCCTCCACATTCCAAGAGGACAAAACGAGCGCAGCAGGGCTGCCAGCTCGGCTTCAGAGCTCTAATGTTCCTTCCTAAATTATTCCTTTAATTTCTGTGCTAGAAATACGAGTTGAAGAGTTACGTGTAGCAAAACTGAAATTTTACTGTTTTGTGGAGCAGAATTAATGTTGGCTGTACTGATGTTACACGTTCGAGATTACATTAGCATGAAAAATGTTAATGGCTTTGGGATTCCTTCCAAAATAGATGCATATTGACTTTTTTATTAAATACATCAGACTGGTTTAACTGAGAGGTTAAAAGCACTTGCAGTGTTGTACTAAAATATTAAGATATGTAGGTCACAATATTCTTCTGATTTATTTTTCTCTGATATACAGCAATGCACTGGGGATCTCATCAAAAAAAATAATCTTCCAGGACTACCATTTATAGAATGTTGATCTATTTTTCTTAGAAAATAAATAACAGTTAAAGTCACATTTCTTCTACATTCTCCAGTAGCAAGATGACATGATAAAAATATTTCTTCTTAAGAGTTTAAAATAACCTTAAAAAAATTAGTAGTTTTGTTCCATTTCCCCTCTGTAAAAGGGTAAAATACAGGAATTATTAAGCCAGTCACAGCAGAAGAATTGCAAACAAGGCAAGGACTGCACTGTCCCGAACATCCTAACTTTGAAAGGTACAGAACACCTTTGTCTGTCTGATAAAGTGAAACTGCTCTTTTGCATATTCATAAAGAGAAAAGGTCAGCAGGGCTTGTGCTCACCCACGCTCCAGTCAAAATTTTAATTTCTAATTCCAAAGGAAAAAAGAAATGCAAGTACCACGGAAATTTGCAGATACCATAAAGAATGTTTTATGGCAAGTCCCGAGGACAGTTAGCTACCACATAAAAAAATGTAAAATATGTAGTTCATTAACTTATTTCAATAAAACAGCGTGAGTTAAGTCAACTACTGAAAAGAAACAGAGACCCTGTAATGGAGCAGCTTGGAAGAGAACTTAAAGCTCTGTGGTGTTTGCCAGCTGAGTGGCATTTCCCACCATAAAAATGCAGTAAAGGTTTACATCAGTCTTTGAGAGGTGGATATGACAAACTGATATCTCAAAATACATTCCTTGTGTGCACAAAATTAAATACTTCTGAAATTCACACATTTGAATATTGAAATTAGGCAAATATACAATGCCAAATACACTGAAGTCACTTCTTTTATTTGGTCCAAAGGTAGAGACTTGGTCAAATTCTATATTTAGAAAAGAGTGAACAGATGTTTGATAAAATGTTCTTTAGCCAATGCAAGCAGAGTAAGATTGAGGGGCTGAAAGCTGAAGTCTGCAAAGTTCAAACTGAAAATAACACCCAGGTTTTGCACGGCAGTTGCTGAAACACAGCATAATTCAGGTGGAAGGGACCTCTGGGGGTTATCTGGTCCAATCACCTGCTCAGGGGAGGCTGATTTAGAAGTTATACCCGCTACAGGAAACTACTAAGAAACAATTTTTATCAATTGCAGTGCAAACTAGATAGCTTTTAAAAACCAAAAAAAGCCATGTTTTATCCTAACACACAGTATTTGACTAAAAATAGGGCAAAAATCCATTATATGGTCTCTGAATTTATCTCAGTGAGATTAATTGGACAGTAATAAAAGAGAGAGACAAGCAAAATTTTGGCTTTTGTTGGAAAAATGTAGGCTGAGTTGTGCTGACATCCCTTGGTAAGGCACAGATAGAGTTTTTGTTGAGAGGAAGTTTGTTTATGCAGGTTAATGTGTGTATCAAAAGCATCTACCTCAGGTTGAAACGTATTTGACATAATGAGGAAAAATTAGAAACGTTTTTATGAACAAAAATCCAAACCTATTCTTCCCCAGTCCCTTCAGTTGTCTTTCCCTCAGGGCAGCCTTGCTGCTAAAGCATGAGCAAATCCAAATTAATTTAGTTCTTCTGGAGGATTCCTTTTCAGAGCAGGAAGGAGAGTGAGTGCACCTTGGAACTGGAGTTGTAACTCCAAGTGACGTCAACAGAGAGCTCAAACATTTCAATGCTCTGTTCTAACTTGCTTTTTGCATATTATTATATATCTTTTGATAGAAAATTGCACCTCAAAATCAGGGTGTTTCTGCGTCTCTCTGCATAACATAATTCTTTTACAGTAGTTTAGTGAAGCTGATCGAAAGGGTTAAGAAAACTGAGCAGAATGTTTTCTTTCCAAACATAAATGGACAGCTCTGAAACTCCTCTAAAATTAGAGAATAAAGATCAGTTTTCTTTTAACATGAGCATGAGAAGATGCTGTTTACAGCTAACAAATGATAGCATTTCCATGGTATGTAAACAATAATACATTAAAATAAAACTGATCTAAGGTTATGTCACTCAGATCATGCAGGACATCAGAGCATGAAGATTCAGAAGCAGTTTCTATATTAAGCTGAGGTTACAGGGTGATGTCCCCCGTCTAGAAAAAAATTCACCTGGAGTGGCAGCTGCAAGTTATGCACACAAAACGTGCTCATTTTGCACAAGATGTTGAAGACATTCCTCACTTAATGTGCCAAATCTGAACCCTTGACTGCTCCTTTCACACTGCCTGAATTAGGTGTTTAAAATGTGTATAATTCATAAAACAAGGAGTATCTGAGAGGATCTGAGACCCAGGTTTCTATTAGCTATGCCTTTCAATTCATATTTCAGCCTACAGCTGAGCCTGCAGTTCTGCTTTGGGTGAGACATTTCTGCTTTCACACATTAAGGTCAATTTTCCTCAGATTTAGCAACAGCAAAACTGTCTCTCTGTGTCTGATTTGGTTTTATCTGCTCTTCCTGGTGCTCAGTTTAATATACTATAAAAAGATCTTAATAGACAACTATCAAACAACCCAGATATGACAATAAAATAAAGACAAAACTTCATTTATAACCAATCTGAAGAACTAACTAAGTGTTTGTCATCTTGGAATGACTTGGAGTTTATGCTAAAAGATTGGGTTTAAGCTGTCTAAAGAAGGAAAGCTTTTATGGAAGAATTGGAAAAAATAAAGAACCAAACTATTGCTGGCAGAGGAGAACAGAATTTCGTCTGCCAAAAGCAGGGACATGAAGGACAGAAGTGGAGACAGCAATTCAAAACTGCACTATTTTCACCTGGTGAAACACCACAGGGAAAAATCAAACTCACACAAACAAAGTGCAATATCAGCTGAAGGGCAGAAGCAGAATCTGAACTTCTTATACTGTAGAGAAGTTCATTTTGCTTAGTCTGTAAATCGAAAATAGGCTGGTGCCATAAGCACCTTGTAAGAGAAAGCGTAATAAAGATACATAAATAATTAAATGCCGACATAGGGATTTCTAAACTAAGAAAAGAGAAAAAGGATCTTTGTTTTGTGCTGCAAAAATGCATAAAGGACAAGATTTCCAGAAGGAATAAAGCTGAGTATTGTAAATTAAGGATTATAGTGTAAAACACAATGATACATTTATCAAACTTAGTTCTTGTTTTCCAAAAACTGAAATATAATTGAAGGGGGGAGGGCAGGGGGAAGTTTCCAGAATGTTACTACTCCAAAAAGCTTTGGAAATCAAGTTCTGTCATTGGTCTGATGTGATGTTTCATGGACAACTCTGGCACCACAGGCCAGAGGCAGGCAGGGGACTCCTCTGGAGAGAGGGCCAGTTTAAGGTCCTTACAAAACTGGAGTTTTAGCTAAGCTTTCTTCTTGCTTTCCCTCCTACAACCCTTTCATCTTCCTCTTTTTCTTCATGACAAGACAGCCCTGCCTGTTCTCTGACCTCTCCACATATTCCAATAACAGTTTTGTCTCATCAATATTTTATCCACTCACAAAGGTAGGAGCTCACTGGAAATATTGTGAAATTAATTTACCCTCAGTCTTTCTGTACCTGTGTGTCACCTCTTGTCTTAGTTCAGGGGCAGAACTGTCAGAGACTGGGATTATATTATTGTATGGGATGTTTGGGGTGTCTGTGCAGGGCCAGGAGTTGGACTCGATGATCCTGGTGGGTCCCTTCAAACTTAGGATATTCTATGATTCTATACATTATATAGAACTAAAGACCAGATAAATTATTTTTATGTACTTATGGACTGTACCATATTACAATTAACTAATGAGTGCCCATGATGGTACTATTATTTATCTGTTCTGTATTTGGTTTTTTTAATGTTATGGATATTTCATGTTCATCCCTAAACAACTTTAACTGGTTCTCCTTTCAGTAAAGAGGCCACAGTGCAGGTTCTGGATATATCTGTCTGTATTTAAAAACCTGTCCCTGAAAGATTTTGGATCATTCCTATTTTAATCTGTAATAAGCTGTTAGCAGTAGTTAAGCTGTTTCCCACTGTGGCTTTATTCTTTTCTTTAACACTTGCATGCTGGTAGACCACCTGACATGAAATTGTCTATTCAAGAGCAAAGTGGATTATTTTTAACTCCACACCATCCTTCAGTCTATCCAGGAGGATCACCAAAGTCCAAAAACCTTCCCATCACTCCCAGAGAACAACATGGAAAGAACAGAGAGGTAATGCTATAATAACTTTTCTGATGGTGTAAACTGCAGTTATTTTTACTACTGCAGTTTTTAAGGGGTGGTGTGAAGAGGACTCAGAGCAGAAGAGACCCACTCGTACCTGTTGCACAATGGTTGTGAGTTCCAGGCACAGTTGGACAATGTTGTTTTTCAGCAGTGAATATTCTGTCACGCTGACAAACGGAGACCTGCGGCGGGGGAAGGACAGGTTTATGCACCATTAGGGGTCATAACTTCCACCATCAGCACAAGTGTGTGATGCAGAGGTCAGTTCTGCACCACAGACATGTGAAACACCGAATCATTGTCATCTCCAGCAGCAAGTTGCACAACTTTTGTAATGTACACCTTTGAAGCGAGAAAAAACGCAGGCAGGATGCAAACTGGATTGTGGCCACAACATCAGAAGTTATCATTCTCGTGGAGAGGAGAAATAGGAGCTTCCAAATAACCACAAGCAGCCCAGATTTCCTTTGCACGGCTCATTAAAAATGCAGCATTTCTGGGATGACATCACTGCTCAGCAGCAATCAGCACCTTAATTCAGAGAGCAAAGCAATGCTTACTTAGTCACAGCTTCCTGCACGCTCAGATTTTCTTCAGGCTTTCCAAATTCTGGCTGAATCTGACCCCGTTTGAGTTTATAAGAACTGACAAGGTCATAGCCTGAGAGAATATGACTGCTGGCATTAGGTTAGGAAGATGTCACCAGGATTATACAAATCCTGTAAAGGAGGGTGATTCACTCTCACTGTGATTTCTAAGGTGCCATTTATACATTCCAGAGCATTCAGATTCCAGATAAAGCTATTCACTGCTGTAACTTCAAAGGAAAACAAGCCATAAATGCTCTGATGCTGTTTTATGTTTTGGTTGCTGTCTTGCCACAGTCAGAGAGATGCTTTTAATCAAATTCTCAATTCATAACTGTAAAACAGCAGTGGTTGATTGTTGAGCATTAACCAACACACCTGTACCTAACACATCCATTCTACTCTTGATAAAAACTCTAATAAGAAAATTTAATTTTCAGACTAAGCAAGTGTTGTAATTTATTTTGAATATTCTCAATTCATTTGCTCAACTCCAGCTTTTTTGTGTGTCCTTTTGATAGCTGAAAGACAGCTCAAACTCCACAAGCTTTTCTTCCTTGCCCTTCACCGTGGAATTTCCAATGACGTTACCACTCGTGGCAGTGAGAATAGCACAGGAATATTCATTTCACACAAAACCCAACTGAAAGAATCTCGAAAGGTAACTAAAGCAAATTGTAACACTCTCTTGACAGACAAGGATACCAAATTTTGCCTCCAATATTTGAGAAATTTGTAAACATTTAGAGCCAGAATTCCGGACCCGCCGTTCAAAGAGTACAAGACACGAAGAAAGAACAAACACAAAGCTCCCCAAAGAATTATCCCCATGCACAAGGGCTCGAGGAACAGTCAATTACCTGTCCAGCCAGGCCAGTAAGTTCTTGGCAGCACCAATTAGGTCAACTACAGAGGTAAGAAAATCATTTGGCAGCCGTCTGGAGGCCCTGCCATCGTAATGGCCGCTCCTCCTCCTACCCGTGATGAAGTTCTGAAGGTTTTTGGCCGAGGCATTGAGCTTGTGAGACAGAGTTCGCAGGTTTTCAGTCTCCAACCCATAATTCTGAGGGAAAGAAGAAGATTGGTAGAGTGTGGTCAGCTACAGGAACCAGACTGTGGGGTTAAACATTCTGAGAGGACGGTTCAGATTAAACAACAATTTTAAACAGCCGAGGGTGCTCGGTTGGGACACACGGGATGCACCCAGCCTGTGACACAACCCTGCTGTCCCACACGACTCAAGTGGGTCCAACCACATCCCTGAGGGAAAGGCAAAAAGGATCCCATGTGCTGAGTCCCAATGTCTGGTCCACAGCAGTCCCGCTGCACTGGATCCCAGGATCCCAGCACTCGGAAAAGCTTCCCCTGAGCAGAGCGTTCCTTTTGCTCACACCGCCTCAGGTATAAAGCCATCCATGGCCTTGCTGAGAGGCTTTTACAGGGAAGTTCTCTCCTGAACCCTGCTGCTGTTGGAGAGCAGCTGTCCCACGTGGAATAAAACACGGGAACAGTCAAAGCAGGTCAGAGCTGCTCCTGCTCTCGGTGGCTGCTCGGGGAAGAGTCTGAGAGAACACATGGGAACAGCTGCTCCTGGTTCAGAGACTCCAGCCACTGACAGGTGTTCATAGTCAACATTTCTTGGTGGATTTCTTAGGATTTTTGTCCATTGTTCTAGCTCTGATTCGGGTTAAAAGGTTGAATCTAATTAAAGGTTTCCAAACACAAGCCCCTTTTCCCTTTATCCACATTCCTTCATCCATGTCTCAGTCCTGTTATCACCAAGCCTCTTCCCCACTTAGACCAAGATAAGCACAAAGATATCTCAGCTCAAATACATCAAATTCAAATTCACACAGAAAGTCTCAAACACACTGAATCGAACCCAGATTTCCTGCAGCCCCCACAGGATGCAGGACATGAAAGAATTTAATGAGCATTTAAACAAAATCAGCTCCTGGAGTTTGAATTGATTGCCCACTGTTAATTTCAACTATGCTTATGTTACAGAGGATGACTGATCATGAGTATCACATGTTAATGTTTTTGCCTAAACTTCTTCCTCAAAGCAGAGAATAAAGAACTGCAAAGAATACACTTCCTGACGGATGCTAACATGGATATTTGTGCTAGAAATAATAAATTTTCAACTTCAGAAAAGGAAAATATACTGACCAATAACTAGTTTATGAAATGGGATTGCGTGGAAGGCAAACAAAGCACAAACCAACGCTTGAAGTGGTTTGGAGCACTGACAGCTGGCACTTGGGACAGTGCCCTCCCTGCCAGCCATCCTCCCCGTCAAAGTTCACCCTGAGAAATCAATCAAGGCCTTGCCTCCAGTTTCGAGGGCAATCTGTGAGGAATGAAACATTTTGCTGTCTTAGCTCACTGCAAAGGATTAGATTTAAAAACCAGGGGGAGAATAATGTCATTGTTATACACATATCACACCCAAAGCATCGTGATCAGTCAGTGGGGGCCAGACCATCCAGTTCAAGACTAAATTGCAACAGATGAGAAAAAAACTCTCTTCAACTTTTTTTCCCAGAACAAATATCATACAGTTAGCAACAGTAGCACTGAACAAAGCAATTCCATTTTGGAAAAGTTTAAAGAGCAAGCTGTGTTTGATATTACTGTGTCATCTGTTGAATATCACAGCTAATCTTTCTTTTATTAAAGCACTGAAGGAATTCCCTTCCCTGCTCTATTTTTCTCTCGGTTTCCACTCGTGCCAAGCTGATGGGTAAGGGGATGCACTGGGATGCCTTTTCCAGCTCTCAACCAGGTGGGCAGGGCCTGGTTTGCCCTCTGAAAGGGTTTCATTCTGCACACTCAGCAGCACATCACAGGGATGATAAACTGGATCCTCCTGGTTGCTTATTCCCGTGGAAACGAGCAGAAAACAGCTCTCCCCATGATTTTATTGCACAAAAGCTCTGGAAAGCTGTCACTTTGCTTTTAAGAGAAGTTAAGCAGGAAAGGACACAGTTTGACCACTGAATCTGTAAATACCAGGGGGTGTTTCAGATCCCAGCAAGTGTAATCAGCTGGAGAGATCTCCAGTCACTGGAAAACACAGAGGACTGAGCAGGAGATGTGTGTGAGGAAATCCACCCAGTGAACAGTTCTTTGCTTTATCTTGAAGTGTATTGATTACATGCCAATGACGACCTCAATTAATGTCAATATAAAATTTAAAACACAGCAAAGCATAGATAAAATAAATCCACAAAGATAGCCAGAAGATGAAAGGAAATTTTTCAGCGCAGGAAAAGTGCTGATGCAAGGTGGTGGTTTACCTCAGACTGAGACACAATAAAGGGGAAAAGCCAAAAATATTATGAAAGTGACAGTAAATCAATAACTTTGTAGATGACAGAGGCATTGTGTTATTGTAGATTTCAGCTTGCCTAAATCCAAGGTTTTAATTTTTAAATTAAACAACCGTAACCGACACGTTTGAAAACAAAGAATTGTGGTTTATGACAACAATAAAGCAGGTGAGGAGCTTGTTGTGTATAGATGGCACTGCCAGTACCCAGATCCCCTCTAATTCCTGTAGGCATCTCATCTGCATGGTGTAACTGAGAGAGTCTCCAACCTGCCAGGCTAAATCATTATCACAGCTGCCAGGCCAGGCTTCAGCTTTCACAGCCATACATTCTGCCCTCCCTGGGTTAAATATGGGCTGTTTCTGTGAGCCACACCATGGAAATGATGCTCCCGAGCCTGGAAAGCTCTGCCTCCTGCCAGGTGATTTCTTTCCTGCACGGTAAACCCTAGGTATAATTTCTGCTTTAAAAAGAAAGACAGAAAAAATAGAAGATAAAAGCTCTAAAAGGGACAAGAGGGTGCCATTAGCATAGGGAGGATTGTTTTTCAACACAAGAGCAGGAAAAAGAACTCAAGCAAAGTTTACTCCATCCCCTGGTTTTGTTTCATGATGCTTCAAGTTGTTCCATCACCATTTTCATCAAACAACTCAATCAGTGAAAATGGATACATGAGTTTGGGGAATGAATCCTGGCTAGCAAAACAAGCCCAGATGTTGCCTGTTCAGAACCACACAGCCACGCACTTCGTCACATTATCATGAAATTTGGAGCAGGAATCTGCTTCATAAGAACAGAAAGCTGCCTAAAGTCACCAACACCCCGTGTCAGAAAAAGGGACCTGGACAGGAACCTCGCAGAAAGGTTACCCAAGTAACAGCCCAGAAAGACATGGCTGGTAAATCTGTTAAATATTTAAGTTGCTTCATAGAAAAGCACTGCTCAAACAGTAAGAATTTGTGCATATCCACTGACACTTTATTCCCTGCACACCCTCCAAAGAGCCACACAGGTGATCTGATGTGTTCATGGACACACTGATCCCGTGGTTTGGGTCGGAGCTCGGTAATTCCTGACGCCCCATTCCACGGCAGGAGTCGGAAAGGAGGATTTCCAGAGGCAGAACTTAAACACAAATGTGAGGTCAGAGGCAGACAAGATTCTGGAAGAACATCAGTAACAAAATGCCAAGATGAAGCTGTGCTTACAGTGACACTTCTTAGTGAGATTTAGCTGTAGGGATAACTCTGGCTCCTGCCTGAGGAACCCAGCTTTCCAATTCAGCTGTTTCACCCCAAATTCTCCCATTTTCAGCCTGTCTGGGAGCGTTCCTGCCATGCCCTGGTTCCCCTCTCCCGCTCAGCCCGAGCTGCTGTGCTGGGGGCTGGGGTTAGTGGGGGTGGGGAGGGAACAGGCAGGACAGGTCCCCTGCAGGGCTTTCACACTCGAGGTTTTTTGAAGCCCAGCAAACAGGTGGCTGCTGTCACAAATGGTAGAGCTCAGGTGACAGGAGAAAATGCCATTTTTTTTTGAGCAACCTGAAGCAGGGTCTTGTTTTTCCTAGTGCAGAGTAGAAGATGCAGTGTAAGAGGTAAGTTGTTCAATACCCCATAGAGTTCAAATTGCACACTGGAAACTGAAAAATAGCAAATCTGCCTCCAATTTCCTCTTTTTTATGGCATGAACCCAAAATGCAGAAATAGCCCAATACCCAGTCACCATGAACCTTCCTGCCTGTGTCTGTGTCACAATTCCAGCTAAAAACTCTGCTTGTTCTGCACATTCTGGTTTGAAGTTCCATTTTTAAATAACTGAGCAAATTCTATATCCACCTGACAATAGAAGATCTGAAGGTTTTTTACATATTCCAAGAAGTGGAATGAAAAAATTCTTCAACAATGGCTTAGGGTGTTTTCACACCTTGCTGCAGGTATGCAATCACATCACAAAGGAGAGTTTTATGCTAATAAAGCAATCCGGGAGAATTTTAGCTGCTGAGATAAAATAGGCCAAATTATTGTAGCAAACAACAAGATAAAAAATAAAAAGTATAATGGGGGAAAAAGCAGCCAAGTGCTAATCAGTTTTTTTGTAAACACCAGCACCCGAAGATCAAAAGCTGAGCAAGAAATACCCGCAATATGAGAAGAGTTTATTTCTGCTGTGGAAACCCCCCCAGCATTTCTTCTTACAGGTACTGGTAAAATGAAATTGTTTTGCTGTAATGTGACACACAGAGATAAAAATAATGTATGCACATTGAAATTTAATAGACACCGGATGTAATTTTAGCTAAATAGTTTATATTGCATAAGTAATGACTTTAACCTACCTTAAAAACAGACTTCTCTTTAATTATAGTAATTTTTCTTGATGTTGTCATTCACCTAAGTAGTCAGTGTAATATATATAAAAATATATGTATAAATATATATAAACACATGGATGCCTACACAGCTTCTTCTGTAGGTGATACTCTGAGACTGTTACAACTTTCACTGAACTGAAATAAAAGAGAAATAAAAGGGCAGAGCAGGAGATGTGACTGAGGAGATGAAAGGGAACAACACTGACTGAAATTCAAGCATCTCCCACGAAATTCACCACGTTCAAGGCATTTAAAACACCCCAACCTAAATATTGTGCTGCACTCCCATGTTTATGTTTCCTGCATAAGCTTGAGGGATCCCCCTCATTTATCAGGAATTTAAAAGCTCCATCTCCAGGCACATTTTCCCCGCTCCAGCCTGGTTTTCAACTCATAAATTGACCTTTTGTGGACCTGCAGCACCTGAAGCAGCTCCGAGGGGATGCTCTGCTCCCCTCCCTGGTCCCTTCTAGGCTCTCTCCTGGTCCCCAGAGCTCCTGGAGGTGCCACAGACACCCCCTGTCCCCCCCGGGGCTCACTCACACCTCTGAGATCCTGGGAAAAACATCCCCAAAGGAGCTCTGGGGTTTGGGATTCTCCTTTGGGAAAACACGACGTGCCAGATGGGATCCTGCACCCTGTGTCACGGCGGTGTCTGCTCCTCATCCTTCCCATGGGAATGCCAGGTTTTGGGATAGCACAGAACCAGTCAGCACCCAATAAAACCAGGCAAACACAGCCTGTTTAATAATAAAAGCAAAAATCCCGATTAATCACACGCTGTGATTTTAGCACAAACAGTTCTGGCACATAAATAGAATGAAAACTGTCAAAACACACTTTTTTCTTTTGAATTTCCTTTCTGGAGGTATTTTTTAAAAGGTTAAGAGCCTGACAGAAAACACTGATTCTGAAATACTTGTCTCTGTAAACATTTCTTTCATTTCTTTGGGTAGTTCCAGGAAAATTTTGTGGTGAAGTTTTCACAATACAACTTCAATGTGAAGGCACTGAAATAATAGGAAGGTAAAGTGTGTAAGGCAGAGCATTTCCATCTGGTTTTCCTTTCTAAAAACAATTTACAGATTGATTTTCACTTTATGTGAACTGTAATTTGAAGGCAGCAAAATGAATTTTTCATCAGTGAGCCTATAAATCAGTGCACAAATTCATGTCCTGAAGAAGTTCAGGTCTGGAGACTGGAACCTACAACTTAAAATTTCCTGAATGGTAAAAAAAAAGGACAATTATTATAATTAGGTGCAAGTTATGACACCACTTGATAAAGAAGTTAAAGAAACTATAAGTTTTATTAAGAAGACTGTGTCAGATGTCATTCACACAGTTTATACACTAATATAGTCAATAATTTCTGTATTTTATATTATATGGAATCCTAGAGCTGTTGTTTTGAAAACTATAAACATATTGGGGGAATACTTTCCATTTTCATGGCTGGGGACTGCAGCTCCAGTAAAACATGGCCCAAATTTGGTTCACCCTTTTCTTTAAAAGCTCTTCTCCTTCTAAATCAGCAAATTAGGATAATAATATCTAATAAATACATAATAAACCCAATCCTTTTCCCTCTCCTTAGTAACATTTGCCCACATTTCACTTCAGCTGCAGTATTATAGCACAGTTTATGTGCACAGAACGTGGTATTCCATCAAAATAAAAGTACAGAATTCATTAATAACTATGGTAATCCTATGCAAATATGCAACATCATAATACAAATTCGAGTCTATTATTTGAAACACCTCGATGCTTTTTTATGTGCAGCTTTCCTCCCCCTTGTTCTGCCTTCCATTATAATTATCCCACCTTGCTGGAGCAAATTGTGTCACAATCCTTTGTCTCCTGAGTCTGTAATTTGGAACTTGTCACGGTGCTCCTGAGCACTTCACACACCTTCCTATTATCTTGTAAATAGATAAATTAAGCAGATCTAGAACTGAGATTAAATATTTTAACCTATTGAAAAAAATTAACATTTCCATTTTATTTTTTCCCCTCCAGAAGAAGCTTTAGCATTTACATTGTAATTGATATATATATAGATATATATAAATGTCACCAAGCATAATTTAGGTGCCCTGGAAATTATTTTATTTTAAAAAAAGCGATTTTTATTTCAGATAAGAAGTAGAACACGATAGGCATCCCTTTCAAAATCGGACTTAATGAGCTTGTAAAACCAACCTTCGAAACAGTTGTTTTTTTTCAGAGTAAGGTATTTAAATAAGATGTTAAATTTATGTTTAAGACTTCAGAGAATCACATGAGTGGGCACCTGGTGAGAGCAACTGAGTGGGAGAGGAGCAGCAGATGAGGCCATGATTTGTCCAAGGATATCAGGAGCAGCATCACTGATTATCCCAGACCTGCCCCACTCCAGGCCAGCCTAAAGCTGCACAGTGCTCCAGTTCCTGCCCTGGCACGAGGAGGATGATGGAGAATTAACCAAATTCCTGAGCTGCTGCCTGAACATTTCCTAAGTGGTTTTTCCACGACAGCTCTTGCCACAGATCTCTGAGCAAACCGCACAAAGCCTCCTCGGTCTGCTTAATCCTGATGAGGCAACGTGGTTTAAATTGCATAAAAGCCCAAATATTCTCCCTAATTGGGTGAGCTTGAATAAACTGGAACATCTCCCTGGTTTGTTTGTGGAGGTCTGCACAGTGATGTGTGTCCCATTGCTGTGGGACAAGTGTCTAAACCACAAAAAGGTGTGAGGAAAGTGAACTTGTTACATGCAGAATAAACCATAAAAACGCCCTACAGCACAAAACAACCCAAATAGACCGAGCAGCCCCACACAGATACTCTTGTGACGAGGGTGCATGTGCTCAAAGAGCATTTGAAAGTTCTCTCTCACCATCCCACACGGTCACACAGTGAGATCCAGCACCTCGTGACACACCACCGGTGTCGTTTTTGGGTAAGATCTGTGAAAATGTGGAATCTGCTATTTGGTTGTGTAGGCTGCTGATTGCCAGAATGGCATAAAGTGTATGTATTTTTAAAGATCATGCCGCTCTGAGTCTGCTGGGCACGCTCAGGGAATGCCTTAATTACACTTTTTCCCCATATATCTTTTGTTTTCTTCTTTTTCCCTACCCCTTGAAGAGATTTTATTACTTCTTTTAACATCTGAAACCTTCTCATATTTTTCACAGATTTAGATTATTCATTCGGCAAGTCCTTGAATTTTATTCTGTTTGCAAATAATCTGAATACCCTAACACTGAAGCAGCTATTTGTCTATTTAGTGACAGTTCTCACAAAAGCTTTAAAAAAGGAACATTTTAAGAGAAGAGAGAGAGCTCATGACTCCTTTCAGTTGTAAAGTGGATGGTGATCATTTACACATCTGAACCAGCAACTTCTGCAGAGGTGATGCACCATCAGGTTCAGGAACAGGAGAGATTGATCCAAACCTGTGCTTTAATTTCTTGGACAGAACTCTTTTCCTGCCTTTCCTGTGCACCTCAGCAGCATCCCTGGGAGCTGTTCCTGCCTGCTCCCCCACTCCTCTTCTAATTCCCATTTGCTGCTCAGCCCTGTCTTCACCAAGAGTTTAGATCTAAACTCCGTGGAAGTGAATTTGCATTTTAAAAATACTTCAAAATGCATTTAATGCTTTCTCTTTTTTTCTTTTTTTGAACAAAATCCCAATATTACAGCAGCAGGAAATAACCAACCCTTCCCATAACCCCAATAACCTTCCCAAAACCATCATAACCTTCCCAAAACCCCAATAACCTTCCCAAAACCCCAATAACCTTCCCACAGCCGTGCTGCCAGAGTGGGGAGTGCATTGCTCCATCCACTCTGGCCTGTGCCAAGCTGACATCTGGGCACATTTAACAGCTCCAATGGCACTTCCCAGGAAAACACCAGCAGGGAAACGAAGCTGCAGCAGCATTTCCTTTCTGAGGGGCACAAAAGCAAGGCCCAGGAGGAGGGAGGGGGTTTGGCTATTTCATAGATTCTTTTCACAGCACAAGAAAAGTTGTTTCCAATATTTTATTCCAGCATTAAGGATGGGCTGATCCGCATATGGCTTCAATTACAAAACATATGCGAGCCAGGCAGCCAGGGGGGCTCGACCTCCTCCATATGTGTAGGAAAACAAGCTCTGAGCAAGCTGCTGGCTGGGGACACCGGGATAAACAAACAGGAGCAGAGGCTGACAGCAGATATTGCCTCCAAAACCACACCGGACCATGAGCTGCTAATTTTTAAAAATTATTAGCAATTCCTGCCTGCCTTAGTTGTTGCTGTCCTGCTGTTGTTGCTCCCCAGAGTGCATCGTGCTACTGTCAGTGAGTTCTGTCTCAGAAATACCTCAATTGCACCCAAATTCTTCTTTATATTCCCTGTTGCCAATCCAGGGAATTCCACTGGCAAAGATAAAATATTTCAAGCCTCTGTTGTGCCCTTCAGAATTCTTTGTTCATCCTTCTCTGCACTAAGGAAGCTGTACATGTGTAATGCTGTTTAATAATCACAAACCTTCATTATTTTTCACTAAAACCCTGTGATCAATTAAACTTTACTATTTGTTTCATAATAATCAGGTTTGTGTAAGAACCAACCATCCAATCCTAGAAAGTCTCATTTTCTCATGTTTTTAAGTATCTCTTAAAATGAGTTATAAGGCAGAAATGGAAGATTACAGAGAATACGAGATTCAGTACATAACACAAAATTAGAATTTTAAACAGTGGTAAATTATTCAAAGTTCAGAGAATAAGTGATAAACTTGTCTAGGAAATATGGTGTCAATACTGATCATTTCACTCGGGTCAGACATTTCACTTAGATCCCTGCAGGACTGGCATTTCCATAAAAAATAACCATAAAAAATACACCAATTCCAGAGAAATGTTCCCCCTATTCATAACAATTCAGAGCAGCAAACAGAAATTAAATTAGTAACAAGATCCCTTTGAATGGGCATTAATGAGAGCCTGAAAAAAGTTCATTTATCTATTTGGATTGTGAATCTGCTGAAGGCTGCTCGAGCAACTCAGTCAACAACAGCCACATGAATATGCATGGGCACACTTAGATATCTGCATGCAGATGAATTTATCCCTGACAATAACTGATCCCAGATAATTACCCAGGAATTCAGGCAGCTCACAGACATTGATAATGTAACACAGTGGTGTGAGAAATATCTTCCTGGGAATTTATGAGAGAAATTACTCCTTGCAAATTAGAAAAGCGATTTTTTTTAATAGGGGAAATGTCATTTTTTTTAACTTACACGGAGCTGCTCCCTGTATTGCCTTGGCCTGGAGATTCTCCATGGCTCACTACCAGTGGGACCTGACAGGCAGTGCAATATTTGGTACAGATTCCAAATCAGGATCCTAAAGGAAAAATGAACTATTGCTTCCTGCAAGGGCAAGATTTTGCAAATGAAACACACAACAAATAAATGCAGCGCAGTCCTCTCCAGTGGAAAAAAAAATAAAGTCTCAGAAAAAAATTAAAAGCTAATTTTAAATATTTGTAATATTGTTCATACCTAAATGTTTGAAATACCATTTAAGGAATAGTGCAGTTGTTTTTCATTAAAAGACTAAGAATTACCAGTGGTCATGTGGATCATTAGAAACAACAATTTCTTTGATATTTAAGACTTTGAACACCTGAATAAACTATGAAAATATCTGTATACCACCGAGGTTTTGGGTTATCTTAAACAAATTTAAATTTTATCTTAGTGTAGTAACACTTCTTTCATTTAAAGGGAAGAAGTTTATCTCTTTCCGCCCTAGTGTGTATTATTCTTCCTTTTTGTTCCAAAAATAGAATCCTCTATAATCTAATAGACCTTGGCCCTCCTATTTAATGTAATTCCCTAGGCCTGAATCGATATTCCATTAGCTGGGTGCAGTCAATGGGCTGGCCCCCAGTGCCTGTAGCATTCCAGCTCCAAGGATTCAGGTACCAGGAGCCAGGAGCAGACATTCATCCTCTGGAAGGAGTGACAGGCTGCCCAGGGAACACTGCAAAGGATGGATTTTCCATGGTCTGTATCCTCTGCATTCCCACATCCCTCTCTCCACAGCTGGGACCAGGGAGAGCCCCTGTGACTTGTCACTGGCCGGGGGCTGATGCTTCTCCCCAAGGATGAGGAGAATTTTCTCCCAGAAAATCACTCCAGGACCTTCTCACCACCTCAGCACTCCGGGAATCCTTGTGGATTTACAGATCCATCGAGTTTGGCTGGGATTGGATAAAACTCTTGGAACTCAGAGGTGCCACAGGGATGAACTGGGCAGCACAGCCACGGAAAACCTCACCTGCTTTGAGAATTCATCCCCTTTGGATGGTTCATAAATATGGGAATTCACACAGTTTTGGTAAAGACCTTTAATAAAGCAAGCCAAGGCAAAATTATCAACCTCAGCTGGCTAATGGACTTAAATTATATATTCAAATGTTTAATGCAGCAGTGTACAATTAAGTGCTGTTATGAGGCAATAGACTCAAACCCTGAGCTACTTCCTGACAGAAAGCATCAAGCCCTCTGTGCTGCAAGCCATGAGTTTAAAAACCCAATATTTTCCTTTCCTATACCCTGCTGGAAGTCTCATTTCAGTGTTTGCAATAAAAGATCAGAGTGAAAGAGTTACCACTGGGCACTCCAGAAGTTAGAATTTAAAATTACTCAGCTTAACTCTTGCACGAAAGATTGGTGTTTCAGTGGCGTTTTTATGAAATCACAACAAACTTTGCAAAATCTGGATTTTTGTGCTTTACTTGGAAAATTTTTGGGAAGATTTGCACGTATTTGATTAAAAGAAATGTGGAAATCCAGCACCACATTTTATCACGAGTAAGAGACGACACGGGATGCAAATATCAGAAGCATCCTTCTTTCTAATTCCTTTAGTGTAGAAAGAAAAGGATGGGAAAAGAAAACGTGGATGCTCTGCTGCACAATTTGTTCATGTGTCACTGCAAGGCTGTTCCATGCACTTCACACTGAGATCCTAGGAGAAGCAATAATTCATAGAAATTAATTGGATATGTCAATCCTAATTGTCCTACAAAGGCTAGGGGAGCATCCTTAGGAGACCACAGGGATGCAGGAAAATCAGGTATCCAAATCTTGGCTAGCCTGGGGCTGGGGGCACGGGAGAGCTTGCACAGAGCAACTCAGGTTAAAATTAAGGTTAAAACACAAAAGTTGGCATTCCTGCTTTCTGCACTCCACAGGTTTTGGCAGACTGGACTACTGGATGTGAAATACAGAGAATCAAAGCAAAAGCAGCAATAAAGAGTCCCTTAAATGTGCACCATGCCATGCTAGGGCAGCTGGTGGCTACAGACACACCATGGAATGGAACAGGGTGTTGCTAGATGGGTTTTTCTTTTATCCCTGTGCAGGGAAAATGTCCATTCCTTTATCCCCAGAAGTGCCTGTGATCACTACCTTCAGCCAGGGAGAAAGCAGACACCCAGAAGGGCTGGAATTACCAACACACTCCCTGACTTCCAGCTCCAAACCCCAAGAGAAATTGAAATTATGTCAGAAATGAGAGTTCCATTACCGTCCCCTAGAGCAGCGCTAAGAGAAAATACACAAGTTATAATATATTTCAACAGCAGAGTTAAAATGAATTCCAGCCAGTGTTTTCCCTCCTGCCCTGCAGTGTCAGACACATGAGGATTTTCAACACCAGGTCATTACCTGCCTATTCATTTGCATCATTTTCTGCTATGGCACAGCCCTAATAAGCAGCAATTTAATTGTAAATATCACGGGGTGCTGTTCACCACCAGGGAGTGACAGGAACTCAAAACATCAACAGGAATGAAACATTCAGTGACAGAAGACCAGAGTTTACCCAGACACGGAACCAACACAAAATACAGGAATGGATTATTATAAAGGGATTCTTTTGTAAATGTATGAAATGGAAATAAGTGCATTTATTTCCCAGAAGCATGCAGGAGCTCCTGCAGGAGCCCATTCACCAGCCTGGCCTGCAGTGGATTAGGATCCTCATTCTCACTGGTACTTAAACAGATGCATTTCCAGAGGAAAATTGGAAGCTTTGGAACAGGTTTAACACTTGGAATAGAACATGTTTCTCCCCACTTTGTGAAACAGAATTATTGTGTGACAAGAGGAGATCTCTCAACTATGTCAAACGACAGGAAAAACAGAAGTCTGTTTCCTCTCATCTGCCTATTAACACTGTCTTGCTCCAGAGGCAAATGATGCTCATAAATTCAAGGAATCAACAGGAGTCCATACACCAAATTTTAATTTTTCCTGATTTTTTTTGTAACATAAAGAAACCCAGTGATTTCAGAAAGGAAGGATTCCATTTGTGTGGTTAGTCAGCACAAATAACACATAATTCCACCCAAACCTCTCCTTTCCCAGCACAGCAGCTTAGCAAGACCAGGAAATCCTCACCTCTCCCCAGAAAGACAAAACTGCCACAGACACACCTGAAAAATCCCTGTGAACCAAGGACTTCAGGCTACTCTGAACTGTTCAAACTTTTCTTTTTTCCATGTCCTCATCCCAAGAAAAATTTGAAAATGCCAAAACTGTCAACAGACTTCAAAAAGAACAATCCTTAAAATAAGTTATTTTTCCAAATTTCACGATTTGAAAGGCTAAAAAAGAATGAAGCTGCTAATTAGGCTAAGCAAAAAATGATCTATATGTTCTAATATGTGCAATAATCAACCAGCTCAACTCAATGGTATTAATTCAATGTTTTGGCATAGCACAATAAATAGCACTGGACTGCCAAAAGCTGAACTTCTTTTCCAATAGAAATGAATAAAGCTCTCTGGATGCACACATGTTTGTACAGACAGAAATAATGCATGTGCCAGGTTCCTCATCACACTCAGGAGATGGAATAGCTCTTCATCTCTCACCAAGAGGGATGGCATTCCACTCCAAAGAAAGAAGATTTATTGCCATCTACTCAAGCATCAATACATATATGTAAAATGAAGATTTTAGTCCAGAATAATCAGCTTTGAATAACCTCTGAAATATGGGTGGAAAATAAGTATTTGCCATATCAAATGATTTGCTATAAATTAAACTTGATTACAAATCAAGGTAAAGGAAGAAAAAATACGTCCTAATGTACTCCCAGAACTGACAAATCAAAAAGTGTCTCAGCAGAGTGAAAAACGAAAAGGATCTCAAGAAAGGTCATTGGAGGTTTGGCCACTCAAAAATAGTATTAATTTAAGAAAAACTTGAATAATTTCAATTCAAAAGAAACCACCTGAACAAAAAAAATACAGAGAGAGCTAAGAAAGCCTGGCTGCTTCACCTTCACCACGGCATGTTCCAAAATAAATCTCTGCAAACTGCTTTCCACCTGACCAACAAATTGCTACTGCTGCTGTCATTTTCTTAGAGAGATGCCTAATACACAAATATGTTAGAAAAATGCCAGGGAAAAGTATGGTTTGGTAGCCCCATATGTTATCTCTAAAAAATAAAGCTACAAATAAATTAAACTCCTGCCAGTTGTTACAAACGTGCTGACCCACGGGTGACTTTATTGTGCCTTCTGGTGGCAAAACCCACCCTGCCTGGATCGGAGCCTTGCAGGAACTGCAGAGAAAGTTTCTAATCTTTATTTCTCCTTGAAATTTCTCCCCAGCACAGGGCCTAATTTCACCAGTTGAATGCCTGGGAATTAACAGTACTTTTAATTACTTGAGATACAATCTCTATTGGAGCATTCTTTTCATTTCCCATTCATTTCTCATCCTTTCATTATCAGGCTTTCTCCCCACTAGACTGTTTATATTTTAATTCATGCAGTCTTTAACAATATACTGACTCCAATACTGTCCTAATTAAATTACATTTACTTGCACAGACTTGAACAGCGACCCACACTGACCTCAAAAATATTCCTTTTTCCTGTTTCCAGTATATTTTACCCTCTATCAAAAAGTTATTTTCCCCAGGCACTGCTGCTTCTTCAGATTCAGCCTCTGTGCAACAAGTCCTCCAATACATATCTCAATTAATATTTTAACTTTAATAAAGTTACAGTCCAAAAGCAAAGTGGCCCACACTTTTTAGTCCACAAATGTTATTTATTTAGGTCACTTCAAATAAATAATGGCAGAGCAGTTTCTGAACCACCCTCCCAAGAGAGGGCTTTGACGTTCCAGATCGGATTTTTTCCCCACAGCCATCATTCCCAATTTTCTTCATAATTAAAACACGACTCAAAAATGTCTTTCCAGAGTGGTCAAAGAACTGAAGCTGAAAGTAAAGCTCACCTATGACTTTTCATTTCACAGCACATGAACTCATCCCTGAGCAATCCCAAGGAAGTGCCTGTCCTTCCTTTGCTGCAGAGAAAGTTCCTCTCACCTTTTGCACTCTGATTTTACCCTTTCACAAATGAGATTATTTTAACACTTCAAATTATTTCACTTTAAGGTAAAATACATACACTTCTATATCACCATATTGCACGGGTGTATTGAATCCTCTTATTATTCCCTATTTACATTTCTTATATTTATTTCCTTCTTTCTTTCCTATTGCAAGTCATCTTCTTCCAGTGTGCAATCTTTTCCAGACAGGATTCTCACGTGCATTGCCCAGCTGAAGAAAGCTCTGAATTCAGCTTTCTTTCAAAAGAAAAATTATGATCTATGATTGCACATATTCGTAATAAATCTTTTGATCTTATTCAGAAATAATACGATGGTTGAATCAAATACCTAACATACATTATCAGTTCATATTTTTATGTTTATTTGTGAAAAGTGGATATAAAAACCATGTCAAGGGCTGATGCATAATAGCAAACCCCCACTGCCTTCAATAACCTGCATTTGGAGTCTGGCTAATAGGTAGTTTGAGACAGAGAACAAAAACCACAGGAGTTTCCTCCTTTATTTTTAGTTTCTTCTTGCACTTAGAACCTTCATTAAAGGCCAGCATTTGCTGCTGGGGGGTTCTCCAGCGTTTGCATCCCTGGGACAGCAGCCAAGGCACCACTCTTGGTGTAACCCCACCAAACCCCACTCCCCATCCCGCAAAAGCCAGTGGGCTGACAGCCAGACCCTTAAGAAAGGCACATTCCAGAGTGTTCCAAGGGCTTGAACTCAGTGAAATTTCCCTGATTTTCCTTCAGGTGAACCCCTGCCCAGTGTGAATTCCTGATCACCCTGAGCCTGAGCTTTCCTGAGGGATTCCTAAGCCATCGGAGCCGCTCCTGTTCCCAGCATTACACAACCCATCCCTCTGGGACGGACTGGAACATCCTGCTAATGCTGCCTGGGAGAAATAGGTCATGGAAGTCGGGCACTGCCAATTGGCAAAGAGGAATCAATGCAGGAATCCACGCACAGGGAAAGGATCGATGCTCACGGCCATGGCCCAGCCAGGGGTGACAGGCACAGCAAAAAAACTGCTGCTGCTACCACCCCCTCCACAGGGGGGATTTTAGACCACCAGAATTGGTGCTTCCCCTCTCTTTTCAATAAAATGCTTTTTAAAAAAATTAATGTATATTTGTATTTGTGAATCTACAAATAAACTGGGCTCTGCACCCTCTCCACACTTCCCAACACATACAGGTCACCTGTATGCATAAACAAGATACAGATACTCCAATGCTCCGTTTTAAAATCACATTTTAGGTTTTTTAGACTTGCTGGTCTAAATATCTGTATCAGTGACCAACTCCAATTAACAATTTTTTCTGGTCACTTGGCCAGCAGTCAGATGTTAGTGCAATAATCTAGTAATTATTCAAAAGTTAGCACAGAATAAGAATTCCAATTCTGATATTTTAGAAGTGTATTTCAGTTAACAAAGGCAGCATCAGGTCTCCTACCATTCAATTATTACCATTCTTTATAATAATTAAAGGAAGATTCTTTATAATGCTTTTTGACTACATGGATTCAAATTCTAATAAACTGTTAGAGATTTAAAATAAGTATTCTACTCAGTCTGGTGAAAGTTTTCTGTGATCCTGCAAGAATTGAAGGATCTGATGTGCACAGAGCAAAGGAGAAATGTCAGGAGCAGGAGAACACCCCCCGGAGCAGAGCTGCAGGCAGCAGACTCACTCAGCAGGAAGCACACGGAACAGGCAGGGAGAGAAACATTCAGAAGCAGGGGAAAAAAAAAAGAAAAAGGCATTTTAGAGGCAGAGTGAGAAAGGAAGGGTAAGGGCTTAAAGGCAGGAGGCTGAATAAATGATAGCAGGAGCTGGAAAATCCCCATCCTGCTTCAAAAGGAAAAGGAAGGTCATGAGACAGCACAGCGAGAGCTGCACCATTGACCAGCAGCCAGAGGTGCACTTTCTGTGCTTAAAAAGGACAAAAATCACAATCAAAGAGTCAGCAGGGCCCTCCTCAGGGACATGCTGGAGTGAAGGATGTTTTTCCAGAGGAAACTTCCCGGGTGTGCTGTTCCCACCGAGGGTCAGGGCACGGCTCTGCTCCCTGGGTGACACACGGGAGGCTGTCCTGGCTCCTGCCGTGTGGGACACAAGGTTTGTGAGGAAAAATCCCACAGTTTGGGTTCGGATGTGCCCCAAAGGCAGCAGTTGTTGGGCTCTGCAGCACACACTTGTCCCAAAAGCATTTCCCTGCTCTGATAAATCAGTTATTTGATTGGGAAGGGCATATCTCAAGCTACACTGAGTGTACTTTGACACTTGAGGTACATGCAAGAGTAAGAGGAATAATAAGAGGTACTTAATGTTTTTTTCCCCAGATCAAGTGCATTTTACCTCACTTGTTTTCTGCCTTACCTCTAAGTGCCAGTTTCCCTTTTGGAGACAATTTATCTTTATCAAAATCCCACAGGATAACCCACTTATGCAAAAGTAGAACTCCCGATAAAGCAGTAAAATACTGTGACTGTCACATGTAATTTTACCACTTTACTTTTTAGTATTTTCAATATTCTTTCACCTGTCCACCTACACAAACAAAACTACGTTATTTTTTCTTTAGAATTAAGTTAAGAGTTTTATTAGCTGGAATTAAATAGCAGAGGAAAAAGGAATCTCTTGATGTCAAATACTTCATTAAGAGGTTAACTGGATTAATAACCTAATAATTAATAATATGAAAAAACAATGTTCTTCCCAATTCTTTGCAGGATGCTAAAAAAACCCAACCAACCCAACTCTGAATTGACACACACGTCTGTAGTTTAGATAAAAGTCAATTTTACCATTCCAGTCTCATCTTAAAGCTCATTTTAACCAATCTTCCAGTCTAATTAGCATTACCTTCTGGCTCTGGAGCACCATCCTTCTGAACGCTGGCGTGGTTAAACCACCCAGGCCTGCTTGGTTCAGCACAGTGTGGCAAATGTCAGCGAAATGCGAGGGCATATGGCACATCATCACACAGCCATATGGGTGCCAGCAGTGACAGTCAGCAGCATTGCAATGCAGGACCAAGAAAATCAGAGGAAAAGCAATAAAAGACCATCATACATCATCATGACATGGATATAGAGAGTTTATCCGCAGCTCAGAGGAGCCAGGACGTGGCTGTTCTTTACAGCAAAGCCTCGGTGGCTGTGGAGGAAACTCTGCATTGTTTTTGCTTTGGGTTGTAAATTTATAAATGCAGGTGATGAAGGGAAGAAATCACCTACCAATGCACAGAGCAGATCAACAGCTTCCAGGATGAGCTCCTGGTGGCCGATGCGAGTGACCCCCAGCTCCTCCAGCTCCTGGTGGGTGATGTGCAGCAGCTGCTCCCCGGTGATCTTCTCCCTCTCGAAGTTTTTGATGTATTGTTGGAGGCAGTCATCGAGGCCTGGGGGGGAAAGCCAAGGACATACTCAGAGAGCAGAGGAAAAAAATGCCAATCAAACAGTTCTGTAATTCACAAATGCAGGAATTTCTTGGAAATGTAAGAGTACTTCCGTGCTCGGAGCTCATCCGGAAAATGTGCACAAAATTTAAAATTTAACTTGCATAATACAGCACGTGCTGCTAAGGAGAAAAATTTATATTACTGATGTTATTTTCAACATTCTTAAACATTTTTAATACTAATTTTAAACCTTCACGGAGACAAGGGCAGGACAAAGCAGCGCAGACAGTGACATTATAGAAAGCCTTGTTCTCATGATGTCACAAAGACCTAAATATAACTTTATCTTGTGATTAAGGAACAAATTCTTCCTGTAACTCCTCTAGGACTCTTCAAGGTCCTACAGTGTGCCTGTCCCTGATCAGGAGGAGTTTGTCAGGCTCAGTAACCACCCGCACTGACTCTGCTACAATTTTGCCCATGCACGAAGAATTGTTCCATTTCACCCCGAAATGTGATAGGGAAAGAAGAACAACACATGCCTTGATTTTCCAGCTAGAACAGTTAGCTGGACACAAGCATCTACTCCCAAAAGCTACATGAAGTTACACAGAGCTCCCCCAAGGACCATCAGACACAACAAAAACCTGATGCACGCACGATTTTCTAGAGACCTACAAAATTCACCTTCAATAATTTCATCCACCCAAGTGGAGTAGAACCCTGATTCCCAGTTATTTGTCCTGCAGCGATGCAAGTAAACCCAAGACCCATAAAATTACAGAGATCCAGAAACCACAGAAATAACCAAGTTGGGAATTCAAAGAAGAGAGGGCTCAGAAATGTAATTTCTGCACACCACAGGCATTATCAAATACACATCAAATTCCCAGAGTATCTCATTTCTGACACCTTGTACTGGGTGTCACCACTTTATATCCCCATTAACACAGTTCAGGTGAGACAAAAGGGCTCTGACCACACAAGAAAGGAATGAAACAAAGCAATGTGTTTGTCCTCAGTCCATAAATACAAGGGGATACACTGCAATTTCATTTAATTAACTTCTCTTTTCATGTGATCCAATTATTTACCCTGTAAACTGATGGTCCTAAGTTATGTTAGAGATAAAGCTCATTTATCATGTACCAAGTGTACAGCTTTATAGTTACTTATACGTATGTCCCACGCAAAATTGGAGCAGTTATAAAAGTCTCATATTTTATATTGCAATTCATAAGTATGAGGTAGTTTGGGGTCTTTTCTAAAGCTCAAATCAGCCATCTGTAACTAATACCTAAACCTTTTCTCTATTCTAGAATGGTCTGCAAATAGGAAACTATTCCTCTGCATCTGTTCATTATTTTTAATGCTCTCATGAATGGTTTTACATCAGTATAGTTCAGTTCAACTGGCTGAGAACTGGTCACTGCAAATTCTCTGTTTATTATTCAACATTTTAAACTCTGAGCTGTTGCACATTTCTGCTCCTGCTCGCTCAAGAACAATCCTTAAAACTATTTAAGAGCAAACATTCCAAACCCCACACACTCCAGATTTGCTTTTAGTGAATATTGCCCTAAAACTCAGAAAAAGTCACGAAACTACTACTCGACATCAAATTATTTTTTTAAAAACGCAAATTAATTAAAAAATTTAGACTCAGTGGACACAAGAGGCATTGGTAGCATGAAGAGAGATGTAGGGAAGCCCAAGTGACCGTGGCACGCTACGAGCACGGTGCAGTCACACAGACCAAACCTGCCTCTGTGCCAGGGAGAATGGATGACAGCAGAGCAAAACATCAAATTTGGATTATTTGTGCTGCTCTGTAATCGCTCCCCAGGGCACCTTTGGAAGGCATTTACTTGCTGGTGCAAACAGCGTGGCAGCTGACAACAGAATATAGAAATATATCATTAAAGGGCCAGGCTGTCTCACACAATGACAGCACTTGATAAATACACAGAAAAAAAAGAGAGATTTGCCCACTGCTCTCTGCTTTTCTGCCTCCCTGGGAGCCAGGTACTGTCGTGGGGGATGTTCCAAAGCAGGAATTCTGCACCAGGAGCCTCTTCTCTGTTCTCAGGGCTCCAGTTGTTTTCAGCATGGAAATATCAAAGATGAAATGAGAAAAGGTACAGAGGAGATCATGTTGACTCACCAAAACCAAATGAAATATTTATTTCCTCAAGCCACTCAGGCCTCATTAGTGCTCGTTATGCATTTTTCCTGATGTAATTTCTGTTTACAGAGAAGTATTAAAGCAGTTAAGATTCATAACTACAAAGAAGGAAGGGGCATTAGCTCTGCTTAGATGTAAGTAAATAAAATTAACCCACTATTCCCAAGTTACATAATATCAGTGTCAGGCAAGAAACACAAACCTGTAGTTCTGTTGCTGCACATTCTTATTTTTATTTTTGTAACTAACCAACATAACCTTCAGAGTGCCATAAAATGATTCAAGAAAAAGTATTTAAACATATATGTTTTACTTTAAAGCCAAGGCTTAACATCCTTGATGAGAATATTATGGTTGGTGGGTGAAGAATTTGTATTTCTCCAGCCCAACCTGGCTCAAGGAGTTAACTCACTTTAACAGAAAATCAATGAGGGTTGAAGACATTTACTAATCTTTCAGTGTTATTTGAGAGGACAATCCAAGAAGAAAGGAGTTATCCATCAGCCCAAGTGCTGACTGATCAGCTGGGAAGCAGCTCTGGCTGAACAGCCCATTAAAAGCTGGAGAAAGCCTTGTGCTCAGAAAACGGCCTTGCAGAGAGAAATCAGGAAAAACATTCCATAAACCACATGAAAACTCTGAAGTTTTTCTCGTGTGTGATTGGACTCGAGGATCTCAAAGGTCTTTTCCAACCTAAATATTCTATGATTCCATGTTGTCTCTTCCCATTTTTAAGGAAAAAAAAAATCAATCATATTGAATCCACATGGACTGGAAAAACTTCATCTCCATACTCAAAGTGTAGAGGAGTTGACTGTGAACTGTGATTTTACAAATAAACCATCTAAAGTCAAAGTCAAGGAAACATGAAAAAGAAAGGAGGTGGAAAATTGTTGGGGAGAAAGGGCAGGAAAAGAAGAGCCAGTTCGCTTGAAAATGTTTATTTTCAGAAATGCATGATTAAGAAAAAAAGAATCATTGAAACAGAAAAGCAAAGCAACGTCTTCAAAAGAATCTCAAAATTAGATTTAGGTATTAACTCAGAGCAAACATCACAAAAGAGATGCCACATATTGTGGGCAATAAGGGTCACTGAGATTAAAATGAATATTTCCATCGGTGTCAACAAATGCCAGGTTTGGTTTCCATGACAAGCACAAACATTGGTGCTGTGTTATGTAAGGATCTGTCCCTTCCTCCCTGCCATTAGGCAGAGATATTTAGAATATTGCCATTATTGGAAAAATCACTGTAAAATAGACAAAGGGAAAGCACAAGTTGCTGCCTTTGATGCAGGAATGGTGCAGCCAGGACAGCTCTCACAGGAGCTGCAGCGACAATAACTCTGCCAAGTGTCCATCCCTGAAGGAATTTCTAAGTTTAAAAGTTTGTAATTTCCAATTCTTCATGAATCTCTCCATAAGTCACATTTATTTCCTTCTCCTTTTTCACGTGTTTTAACGAATTTTCGCTGCTTACAGGAAATGATACTGAGTTTGTAATCTACCCTCAAAATTCCTGTCCAAGTGATGGGCTTGCTGCTGCTCCATCAATATTCCCAGGGGAAAATCCAGAGCAGCTGGAAAAGCAGAGCCTGGCTGCGAAAAGGAGGGGGCAGGGGCAGGGCAGGGCAGGTCCCTGCCAGCTCTGCCTGGCACAAACACAACTGGTCCCACAGGGTGGCTCTGCTGACAGATGGGGGGGTGCAAAACCAGACCCTCTGCCCTCTTGCTTTTGGGGTTTAGGGTGGAAAAGGAGGAAAGGAGCTCAGTGGGAACGCAGCGACCGCTCCTGACTCCGGCACTGGTGCAGGAGGCGTGAGAGTCCGCTCTGATTCAGGGGCTGAGAAAGGATTTAACATTTTTCCTAATTAAAATAATATTTAAAAATTAAAAGCACGCAGCACAATACTGAACTCCCAGTTGTACAAAGGCTTATGCACAACAGAGAATCCGAGGTACAAGTGTCTGTGGGATCTGGATCCAAAGTTTGTTCAGAAGGATTACACTTTGGCCTGCCAAGACAAATTAATAACCTATTAATGTGCCTCACTGGAGTAATAAAAGCCATACACCAGCCCTACCTCTGTGGCTGCAGAATGGTGACTTGTGAAACATCAACATATCAAAGCGAAACAGGGACAAACATCCATTTTCAGATGTTGTTGTGCTGTTGTTTCTGGACTCACAAGTCCAGCAAATTAGCTCTTCACTCTCAGGAAATATAAAACCTCTCACTACTGTGCTGGAAAATCTCTGATTAATTGGGGAAGGCAGCAGGAACTTCTGCTCCTGTCACAACCTTCAGTTTATGTATGCAGATCCGCTTAAATATATCCAACATTTAACAGCATGCACAGGCTTGGTCCAAGAGGTAATTTTTACAGAAAGAAAAAGAAGTTGGGTTTGGGTTTTTTTTTAAAAAAAACCAAGGGATATTTTCCATGTAAAGCAATATTTAACAGCTAGCTGGAAAGATCTGGAAGGAATTGATTGGTTGCCTGACAGACTGAGGTAGAGAATTCATGCCTTTTCCTAAATGTAATTTTATTGAATACACACATCAATTCATCCGTGTTCTCCATCAAAACCCCTCTGATTTATTACCCTGGGCTCAGGCACACTGGAGCCTTTCCAATTCTTACGTAACTTCAACAACCAAAATCATCAGGTGGGTGTTTTTGCCAGTGACGTGAAAAAGCTTTTCAAGAATTATTCAGTCCAAATAAAGAAAAGGCATAATCCTCGGGGCCGTGTTCACACTAAGCTGACTCTCAAATACCAGATATTTGTTCTTAAGCCCTTCAGGAGGAGAAATAAAAACCATTTAGAGCGCCAAGAGAAAAGGATCTTCATACCCCCATAACTAAGGAGACAGAGGGAACGTGTTTGAAAACACTGTAAAACACCAAGCTTGGAACATTTCAGATCCAAACTTTCCTGAACTTCAGAGTGTATATGATATTTAAGCATCGCAGGATTTTGCATCCTTAAGCCCACGCGTCCCAAACCCGACCCGCAGCACTATAGCAGCTGGATTACAACATTTCCCACAAAAAAAACCCTACCATTAAAATTCGCAAGGCGCGGCAGAAATTCTCGAACGCAAACGGGAGAGGGTTCGGATGATTCTGACTAAAATAATCCCTCCATTCTGGCGCTGCCTGACCTTTCAATGCCCGCCTGTGCGAGCGGGATGTGTTCGAGTGTCGCTTCCCTCTGCGTCACCGCCACATTCACACGGGCCCAGATGGGCCCTTCACATGCAAATACGGGCGGGCCGGGCCTGCTCGCATCCACACATCCTCATCTGCATCCGCAGGAACTGGGGCGGGACGAGCACTCGGAATTAATGCTTCCCAGGCACCCGCTCCCACCGAAAATGTTGGCCCCCGTTGCAGGCTTCAAGGAGGATGGAGCTGTCCCGGGCGTGAACTCCTCCGCTGGTGTCAGACCACTGGCCGAGGCTGGGCAGACCATGAGGTCTTCTTCGTTCTTCTCTCCCAGGAGCACTGGGATCTGCCCTGTCCAAGCCCTCCGCAGACAGTCTCAGGATCCAGGATCCAGCTGGGCTGTGGCAGCTGGAGCAGTTCTGCACTCCTGGCCCTTCGCCCCGAGCGCTCCCCGCTCCTCATCCTCCCCATCCTCATCCTGCGGCTGCCCCTGCCTCAGCAGCCCCAGCCACGAGAACCCTCTCAGCACAAAATTCTGGGGATTTTTCCCTTAAAAAACCCCATCTTCAACTCCTTTCACTCACTGCCAGCTTCCATTCCCCCATATCCCATTTTTTCTCTTTCGACGCTGCCTCTATCCTTTATTTGCTGTGTGTGAATTGTCAGCTCTGTCTCCTCTGTAGGCAGCAGGAGAGCACGAGCTGGAAACTTCCAGCCTCGCTCCTCTTCTCTCCCCGGAACAGGTCAGAGCTGCACTCACAGATCTCCTCAGCCACGAGCTCCTTTGGTAAAAGAGACAAACTCCTCAAGGAATATAAAAATCCATAGCAAGTTCCTAAAAGTCCTTTTTATTCCCCTCCAAAGTGTCCTCCTCCGACTCAGGACAAGCATCCCTGTCCCTTCTCCACGGTGCATGTCCGAGACAGACCAGCCTCCCAAATTCCACCCCATGAGCAAAACCCGTGGGAATACAACTTCACCACTGTAACTTCATTATTTTGTTTTTAGTTTGGCTGAAGCAAGGGGCTTTCCCATAAGCTCAGTATCTGTAAGTTCAAGCTCTTTTCAGTGGCCGTTCTCCAGGATAACTATGTTAGCAAGACAAAAGCTGTGCTCAAATTATTCATATTTGAAGAGTTCACAGCAGCTGAGAAGGTTTTGTAAGGGGATGTGCCAAACAGTATTAATAGCAAATGATCAAACTGCTGAACTAATAAAATTTGATTTAATGATATGCCATCACCCTTAAGTTGACATTCATATATATGAAGTAAATGACTTAATATAGTTCTGCCTTCATTACCTGTGAATGAATAATAGGAAGTGAAGCCATTCTAACTTTGTCCTCAGCATTTGACAGGTGGTGGTGAGCTGTGGTATTACCACGGAAGTAATAAAAAGTAATAAACAGCATTTTCAAGAAGCTTGCTGGACCTGGACCTGACCCTAAAGAGGTTTCTGGAAGGGAAGTGTCACACACAGAGAATGGATCACATTTTCAGGCACAAGTGTGTGCTCCTCGCTGCCACATTTCACAACAATTTAACCTCAAGATGTGTCACTGATGCTGTTACTGACCAACTTCACATAAAAGTGATAAAAGCCAGAAGCGTCTTAATTAGCTTTATGTGCTAATGTAAATTTACATCTTTCCTCAGCCTCATTAATTTTCTCCTTGATGAAGGCGTAACAACAGCCCCCAGTTATTTCTGAAGCACCATGGCTGAGGGATGGTCTGGAAGTGCTCACAAGCCTCTAAAGCCTCCCTGTTCGTTTATTTGATGAAATACTTCCACATTCCAGAGCAGCTGAGCTGAGGACACTTGGATCCTGAATTTGTTACATTTATTTGAAAAGAGAAATGCTTCTATTTCCTGCACTGGGCTATGTAAACACTGCTTTGCTTTTTGAGACACAGTTTGATGAGAGCCTGTCCTGGCAGAAGTGCTGGTTCCAGCACAGACATCCTGGAATACCAACCAAAATCTTAAAAAAAATTTTAGAATCAACTAAAAAGACAAGACAAAAAATTTTTGGCCTTGTGAATCTATCTAGCAGAATTTTCATGATTTATTCTCAAACCAAAATGCAGAACCAGCACAATTAAATTCTTAAATCACTTTGTGCAATCACAAAAGGAATAATTCTGGGGATAACGAGCATCCCTAGGATCAGTGAGAACACTCAGAAGGAATGACATCCACCCTTTATCCACGAGGGATTGTGTTACTTAGGAGTGGTGAATTGCTGGGATCAGGGTTCACATTCCTCCTTTTTGTGTTCTCCTCTGCCTGGGGTGGAGGGCAAGGGCGTGGGTGATTCCAAGACACTTTTCCAATTCTCTACTTCCCAGATGGTGTTTTTGCAGTAATCACTATTTTGCTGCCAGAGGTGATGGGGAAAAACCTCTCGGCGTAACAAAACTGAACAAAAACCCCAAAACCACCGAGAAAAAGGACCAATTCTTAGGTAAAAAGAAAAGCAATAGGAAATGAGTGTCTCTTCCTTCCCTAGAGCCTGAGCACACTGAGGTGAGTCGGTTTCAGACCTCTGCAGTTTCCATTTTAAAAAGTTAACAAGTCTGATAAGGAAGGAGCAGCATTAAGCATGTCTCATCTACAAGGACTGATCTTGAAAGCAAAAGTACTAAAACAAATAAATACAACTGAAAGCCTCTTTTGCCACGTTCTGAGGATTTATCCACCTTGCACTCGGCACAGGAAAGTCTTAATCACATATTGACCTTCAAAAAACTACCCTGGTATCACACAAAAATCAAACAAAACCTTCACGCCAAGGAAGTTCTTGTGCTACAGGGATGTGCCCCATTTGTCTCTGTCTTAAACGTGAAGGAAAAAAAATTACTGAGGAGTGAGATAACAAGTCTGTCTGAGCTAATCAATAGAGAGAAAGTGACTTGTCAGACAAAATTCATGTAATAACAAGACAGATATTTAAAGTTCTGTGGAATGAATCCTGCCCTAGAAGGATCTCTGATCACTTTGCAATGGGGCTGCACATTAAACTCACTCCATCATCACATCAAACCCCATCCAGGCGGTGTCAGGGATGCCTCACAACGGTGACTTCCCAGCCAAAATATGGCAAAGAAACTGAAATTTCCTGAGCCACATGTACAGCTGCAGAATGTGCTCAATGACCAGACTGGCGTGGGACAGGCAGAATCCCGGGATCACGTCCCTCCCTCCACGAGTGCCAACGCCTGCAGAGCTGGGGGGGATAAAGAGCTGACGGAGGAGAAGCAAACAAAAAGTGCTACAGATGTTTCAGTGCCAAAAGACATCAATTCTTGTTGTGACTTCGCTGACATATTTTACTGAAAATCCCGGATATCAAAAGAGCAGCCAAATCCAGTGTAGGCGTCGGGAGTGAAAAGCACGCAGAAATCAGATTTCTGCTCAACCCAATTTCTGCTACGAGTCCATGACCTGATTCACCAGGCAGAGTTCAGACACCTGGAAGAGACAGATCCCACAAGGAGAAGGTGGCCTTGGCAACTCCTCACAGAGATGCCAAAAATCAGATTGCAGCATGAAATAAAGGGGGAGCATTGGAATTTTTTTCAGGGATATTCAGAAGCTTTGGTGCTGAAATGTGCAGGTCAACTCCTCGGCCAAGGCTGGGGGTTCACACACACCTCTCCCATTCCCTTTGTTCCAAGGAGCACTGAGGACACAGAGCTCAGCACTGCAGCTCCCTGGGTCATCCTGTGGACTCCATCAATCTGGATCATCTTAACCGGGGCTCTTTCCCTAAGCCCTTTGGAGGAATTAGCTCCAGCAATCAGCGGGCAGCTCACTTAAAAGTCAGGTCGTCAGCAGGAATTGTCCATTAAGGAAATTCCCAGACTAGGAATCCATATTTTTATCAATACAAGCTGTATGGAACTACCAAAAGCAGGCAAATGGGAAGAAATCACAAAAAAAAAAGACACATCAATCCCTAAATCCTACGGAAGAAGCTTTTCCCTGTCCTTACGTTTCCCCGTTTTTATTCCATGTTTCTGTTACGTGGTGATGCCAGACAAATTTATTATGGTTGTTATTGAACAAAATGAGAGCTAAAAATTTTTATTCACCACCACTTTTCATGCAGTGCCAGATTAAGATAGATTAAGTCTCCGGCTTCAACTACATGCTGAAAAATATTACTACATCTTAAATCACTATTATTTTGTGTTTTAATTCTGAATTCTGAATATTTTGTTATTTGATCTGGACATAGTTTATCCAAGATTAAATAGTTCTGTGAAGTACCGTGAAACAGGCAAGAATCTTATCATATCTAAAGAGCTATAGAGCCTAAAGTCCATGAATAAAATATGATTACAACTCAATGTATAAGAAAAATCCATCCAGCAAAGCAATAATTCAGTATGAAAAAAAACACTCAAATGATTACAAAACACTTCAAAGCCATAGGATGTCACTCACTCAGATGCTTGAAATAAGACTTTTTAATATGCTTAAGATGATTAAATCTCTTACATGGCAGCGTGCAAAAAAGGGACACAGGGCAGGACTAGTGCTTGAATTTCAATCTCTGACAAGGCAGCACCAAACTGGAGGAACTTCAGGGTTCCCATCTACAATTCCTCCTTGTTTTTATGCTCTGCATAAATAAATAGTTAAAGCATTTTTCTCCAGTCAAGAGATACCCAATAGTAACATGTCAGTGCAAGTGCTGTCCACAGACCCTCTAAATAGAGCTGCTGGTGAAAAGGTAAATGTAATAACTCTAAAAATCCTCTATTGAGCAGGATAAATTCATTCTGTGTCAGCAGAAGTAGCACAATATGAAATAATGTTTGTGGGGACGCTCCTCGGGGCTTCTTTTCGCTGCCCTCGCAGCCGTTCCCAGTAAAGCCTCAAAAAAGGAAAATTCTCTTCTGGTTTATTTTCCATTTGAGATGGAAGGACGGGAGAGGTGAGGCTGCTCCTTGAGCAAGTGGTTTGCTCCAAGAGGATCCAGCAAAGCGGAACACAGGAACGATGAGTTACTGGGAACAGTGAGCACACAAGGAAGGAACAACAGGTTCCCGGATAAAGGAGCTACAGTAAGAAACAAGCAGGAAAATCAAGGCTGAGATAATTCAAAAAGGGCACAAGAGTGAACGAGATGTGAATTTTCATATTTATGAAACATTTTGTCTTTAAATCATCGTGCGATTGGCTTTTTCTAAATTGCCATTTTCCCGAACTTTTAGAAACATGGCACGAAACAAAGACAACTCCATCCTAAGAAATTGCAATATTATTAATTTCTCCATGAAAATGCATTACCCCACCCATTGCTGCAATTGTTTCTTCCTGGAACATTACTTGCGAAATTAAAATGTAAATCTGGCCACTTCAATCACTCTCAGCACACACGGAAAAAGCTCAGCGTATCCTGGATCCAAGAGATGTTTCTATCCAACTTTTAGATGTCAGTAAAAGCAAAAATAAAACTTGAAAAGTTCTTACATGGGGGTTATCATTCCCGTAATTGATAAAGGAAGTGCTGCCATTTCTAACCAAGGATTCCAGCCCCAGGCAGGGAGGGTTTCCTGGCATAAGAGGATTTCATTCCTGGCTCCAGTTTGTGCTGCTTTTCCAGAGGCACCAGTGCAGATTTGGGAGCCAAACACCCCCCCACAAACACAACCCCAGCCCCAAATCCAACCCCAACTCCAGGAGCTCCCAATCCCGGTCCAGAAGGCAGAACCAACACAGGGAAAGAATGATGGAGATGGATTCACTCGTGTGAAATCATCATTAATCACATTGCACAATCTCAATCATTATCTTTTAAAAGTTCAATGTTAAGTGCGTTATTTCCCTGAAGCGAGCACAAACTATTGATTACCTGCAATTTGAAAATGAATTTAGTTATTTTATATATTTTACATTTATGATTCTTCCCCTTAAAAGCTTCAAAGAAATCTACTCTAGATAAGACATCTCTCTCATCATATCCCTCCCCTCTGTGGCCTCTGTAATTAAGATTTTAAAGGGTTTCAGAAACAAGGAGATGTCCTTTTGATCTTAAACACAGCAGCTGTTTAAGATTGAATTTGGATTTTTTTCTTTCCTATCCTTTTGTCAGATAACAAGTTACACTCTCAAATGTACTTTAAGTAACTTGATAACGTAGATGAATTGACAATGCTATTCACAGTGTTTCTTTTCCCTAAAAATGTATCAGTGGGACTGGAAAAATTCAAATTATGACCTTTAACACTCGTCTAACCGTGTTGTTTGCTCCCTGTGAGCAATTTGCAAACTCCAACTGAAAAGAAAAAAATCAGATGCCTGCAAAAATACTAAAAGTCATTTACAAAACTTGAACGTCCTTGACTTACTTTAGTCATTTGCAGGGCCAGAATGAAAAATGAGGATTTCCTCTAGAGGGCTTCAGGATCTGTATTATTTCCCAAGGCAGAGCTCTGTTGCACTGAGTGGCTGCACTGCCGAGGGTCAGAAAGGCTCCTTGCTGCTCTGCTCCTGCTTTGGGCAAAAATCCTCACAATTCCTGAAGTGCAGGGGTCAGACCCCGATGACCCTCCCATGGCTTCTGTCCTCTCTTCCCAATGCCGCTGGCAGAACCCAAAATTCAGGTGGTTATATGATTATTTTCAAGTTGCACTTTGTTTTCTTGCAATTTTGCTCCTTGTGAGAAGCAGTGCTTTCTTTAAAGATTATCTTAGTACCACGCTAATATGAATTTAAAATTTAACAAAACCATCTAAAGCAATGCATATATGAAAACTCATACACTAAGTGAACCATTATTTTTATTGTTATTATATTTATTGTTATTTTTATTGTTATTAATTTATGATCATTATTTTTAATTTTGCTTTAAGCCTGTACTGTGATAATCCCGCAAACCAAGTTCCTGGTTCAAAGAATTGATACACTAATAGAAAATTTAACTGAAGTTCAGGCCCTCAATCTTAATCACTTTACTATCTCTATATTTCCCTGTCTGCCACCAGAACTCCTAAGCTCGATCAGCCAAGATATTCTGTCCCAGATTCTGTCATTTTTCTTTATTTTTGTGCAAAACTTGTACTTTCTGTGTCCCCCTTACTCCTGAGCCAGTTATTCACCACCTCTCAGCAGCTCCTACTTTTCATGTATCTGATGTGTCAACTACACTTCTAAACACGCCATATTTGTTTTCAGACATAAAAATATCACCAAAGGTGAAGTTCCATAATGGAATCTTCCAACTCAATATATTCTGTGATGGTTTAATTTCATAACTGGAACAGCTGCCAGCCTCTACAACTCTCCAAACCAAGCATATTTTCTTTTAAAACAGAGGTCTAATTGGATTTATCTCCTGTGTGATGTTTGTCAGATGACTGCAGTCTGTGGATATCTCAGCACCAACGTTCCCACCAGAAGATCTCCCCTTCCATGGATGAGATTACTGGGCAAAAAGATTTTAAAACCATGTTTTTTATGAATTCTGGTGTGATGGAGGTTCCTACCCTTGGTCCCAGCCATTATTTAACACAGGGAGCACCACAGCAATGATTTATGTGAGTGTGGCCTTGATTCAACCAAAAACTGAAATGCCTTCCTCACTTGTCTGTGCAATGCTAATCCCCCAATTGATCCCACAGGAATATTCAGGATTCAAATCAAACTTAAGTGCTTTGCTGGAGCCCAGCCAGAGCACGCTGAGCAGGGCAGGGCTGAGCCCACGCCGGCCAAAGGCTTGGAGATGGTCCCATCCAATTCCACAGATCGAAATTCCCGGCTCTGGAAGGACATCCCACAGAGAATTTATATCTCACTTAGAGCCTCCTCCAGTTTGAAAAATCCCCTGCAGGAATGAATGTCTCCCCTGATATTTCCTGGTATCCCAGAGTGCCAATTTCCTCAGTGAAGATGCTTTTTGGTACCATAGTTACACCTTCCAGGACTGACCATTGCACCACTCTGGGTGTCTCTTCCACTCTGGGATGAGCAGTGATGGGACTTCAACCCTGATTGTAAAGAAAGAACCCTCCTGGCAGTACTGGGAGGTTGCTGGTTCAAGAAAGAGAGAAACCCTAAACAAAATCCCTCATTTTGTCTCAATCTGTACATTGTCTTCCTCTGTCATGACCTTTTGATAATACTCTGAAATTATGACATTTGTTTAAAAACCCTTTAAAATGGTACATAAATATTAGTTTACTCACGGAAATACAGTATAACCTTTTAGAGACTCAAAATCGTGGCTTTTCTGTTGACTGAAAAAGAAAAATCATCAGGGGAGAGAGATACAGGAACAGCAGTCACATTTCAAAGTGAAGTCAGTGACCCCAAAAAGATGATGAGAAAAAGCTCCTCCAGCCCATGACTGATGGTTGGGTCAGTTCTGGAGACCTGGAGCCAGTGAGGAGCCAAGGGAGGTGGGAATGTCCTGCTGAGCACTTTTCAGCCCAGGGACAGGAGCGTGAGATGCAGACACGAAAGAAATCCCTATTCCCATTTTTCCTGGACAAGTCTCCCTCAGCAAGGTCAGGTTGGTAAATACTCTGAGTCTGAACTGAAATCAAAGAGATTTGGCTCTACCTGTGGAAAACAGAAGGTCAAAACAAGCTTCTTTTTCAAGGATTGAAGGAAAAATCCTTGGAGAGCTGATTGATAACAGATGGTACCTGAATGGATGTTCTTTTCATCCGTTTTATTATTAAGCACATTCAGACCTTCAAAAGACCTTCAAAAGGTGCTCAACCACCTCCACCTCTCCTTTTAGAGCCAGGAGGAGACCATTCCCTAAGTTCCAGTGGTTATTGGCTGCAAATGAAGTGGTCACCCATGTTTGAACCAGCAATCCAGTGGTGGAGCTCATCAGGGGACAAATTAAGGCATTTTTCCCCCTTCATTTTTCCAGCTATAAACACCCAATCAAACCCTAAATTTTGTCCAAATGGTTTTGTAAGGGCTATCCCTATGCCACTGCAGTTCTATTAAAAATGTATATCTTTTTAAAAGGGTGCTAACAGGCTGAAAAGAACCTGTAACGAGTTTATTTTGCACGTTGGGGAAATTTCATGCCTCTTTGTCAAACAGGTTGTTACATCTCGCTACTACAGAGCTGGCAATGGTGCCGTATTTTGGATATACTGTGAACACATTCTGATTGGGTTCTGGCAGGCTCCCAGTTAAGCTGAATTACAAGGAATGCCAACAACACATTACAATCTCTCTCAGTAAACACGAGGCACGGTTCTGAGGCAAACAGCCATATGCCATGTTCTCACACTCCTCTTTTTCAACCCCAAGAGCTGAATTTAGCTGTTCCTTAGGAAGGAAAAAAACCAGTCAATGCATCTCCTCTTGTACTTCAAAAAAAGCTGAATTTGTGTCGGTGTCAAAGATCTGCATGAGATGGCACTTGGAGGAAGGTAATTCCATTTCCAAGGGCTGGGGACAGGTGACAGCAGGAAGGTGGCACCTCTGTGCTGGCTGGAGGGGGGGGGGGGGGATTGGCTTTGTGGTCAGGCACGTGTCTCAAAGATGCTCCAAACCATCAATTCCTGCTGGAGACATCAAGCCTGCCGGTTTGAGGAGGGTTTTCAGGCTGAAGCAAAGCCCCCTTTGAGCATATAGAAACTTATTTTAGAGAGAATTTGAGAGTTTGAGTTAAAAAATGCACGAAGAAGAATCAGGCTGGGGGTAGAGGCACAGGCAGAATTCAGAGTTCACCCCTTGGTAAGGGTCTCGTTGCTCACAATGAATATGGATGTTGTTAATCTTTTTAAACCTCACAGGAGTGACAACTCTCTTCTTTGAAGCCACTCCAACAGAGAACACACAATGGGAGAGAGAAAATTCACCTAAAAAAAAAAAAGAGGGAATATTTTCCAGCCTGGAGCGCACTTCCACAGCTGCAATCACCCTCCTGCCGAAGAGGGTGGTGGTGCTGCTCTCCAGCTCTTTCCTGCACATCCTGCTGCACTTCCTTTGTTAGCAAAGCTCAGATCTCATTTTAATTCCCTATTTCACAGGTAGGAAAACCCAAGCAAAGAGATGTAAAGCAATTTTCATCAAATCACACCAAAGAGCAGCGGGAGATCTCGAAACAGGCCCCGTGTCTGTTCCCAGCTTTCATGTATGGGCTTAATTAACTGGGAAAAATTAGAATCTTCTCTAACCAGAAGGGAAAGGGAGCTCACAAACTACCTGATCCTCCACCAAAATATTCATGGGCTCTGAGGGAATAAAGGAGAATTTACGACAGGCACTTCACCCTTTGCTTTTGGAAAAGAACCTTTCAATATTTGCAATAAGCACCGTTCGAGCCGCATTTTCCTCTAACGCGTTTCGGTTCGCGCGCGTTCGTAATCAAAATAAATTGCAAGTACTGCAAATGAGACATGGAAAATTACATCCACTTGGTCTACCACATCTTCATCGCATTCTTCATGCCAAAAAATTCAAATTACTCTGTATTATGTATTCACACATTCTGTCGCTTGCTCTTTAACTCCCCTTGTTTTCCCACACTTCTCTTGTTCATTTTGCAAACGTTATCTTGCCTTTTCCAGTTTCATCCTCTGTACTCCCAGTTCTTTATCTCGGGGCCTCGGTTTTTCAGAGCGACCCTTCTGTTTATCCCATTTGCATCCTGCACCTCCAGCTCCTCTTTCCCAGGCTGAAATTTGTGCTGCCATCTCTGCTGAGAGCACAGTCATGATGCAGACATGGGATAATTTCCAGTCCATCCCACTCCATCCCCTTCTAAACAATTTTAATTCCACTCTAAGCACGTGCCATTCCCATTTTTCTCTCCTCACAAACAGCTATGTAAAGCTTCAGCCCCTTCAAAGGATTTGTTACCAAAAATACATTTTACTCTATATGTCCACCAGCATAAAGTTTTTCCCAGTCCTCGTTTTGCAATTATTTCACCTCAAAGTGTTCTCAGAACTCTCCTACACCAGTTCTCCCGCTGCAGTCCCCAGGACTCTGTGTCTCCACACAGTCCCATTCTCTGATGGATCAATGGAAGAGTCAACTTCCAACTGCAGGGAAAATAAAATCTTTGAGGCATTTCCAGAGGATGCACAACTATGGTCTCATAAATAAACGAAGCATCTCGGCATTGTTTCCATAACTGAAAGCCATCCTGGCCTACAACAGGAGGAAATTCTAGTTTGTCTCATTCTGTAAGAAGATGGGGATAAGCTGCTCCTGCAGGAGCCCTTAACCATCCACAGGATGAGAAACAGCTCCTTCCCAAATCCTCACAGCCAGCTCCAGTGCAAAGCCTGTCTCTTCAGGAGCACAAGCAAGGAGGTGCCTGTTGATGTGAAATCTCACTGTGGTGTGTTTTAGAGCATCAGACCTCAGCTGGAACACTCCTCATTCCAGGGGGATCCTCCAGGAATACTCAGGATTCCGCTCTGTTCACCTCATGGACACCGAGTGTTAAAAATGGGAGCAAGGGCTGCTTAGAACTTTAAATTCTTTTGTCTGCTGCTGGATTTGCTGCCTTGAACTTAAAGGTAGAAACTGATCAAAAGTTTCCCCAGATTTGCACGTATCTCCCAGTTCCACTTTGTGGAGCCTCACCCACACACAAATCCCTTTCCTCTTCCAGTCTCACTCTCCTCATCCTTTAATCACCCACTCCTTTGCTTCCCTCTCTCTTGAAAAACATCAAATCTCTCTGGGAATCAACCTCCAAACCCTTTATAGCTCCTCCACCACTTCACCTTCCAAGGCTCGTGGCTTATTTTTCCCTTTCTCCTGCCTTTTCAAAATGGGCTCCTTTCACATTCTATGCCAACTGCTCCCTTTCATTTCCATAGGCAGAGCGGGCAGGGCGTGCTCATGAAACACATTAACGAGAAACTTAAAAGGCTGGGATATTGTCTGAAGAGATGTGTATGACTGAGAACAGGCCAATGGGAATGAATGAAACACAGAAATACAACAGGTCCTGCCATCTGGGGACTGTGAACAGATTCCTGCTGCTGTGAGGAGAGGCAGCAGCTCAGGGAAAAAAGATCAAGGGGAAAAAAAAAAGAAGAACCTGAGTGCTCCAGTGACCAAGAGGACTCCTGACAGCACAGAGATGGGGCTGGGAGGAAGGGAAATACAAAGCTCAAGCGAATTGGGAGATAAATTTTTCATATTTTAATTTACTCATCCTAAAATTAATTAAAAATCTGTGGTGATTTCTTCCTTTTCTATTATAAATCTGTCAAAGTTTCCTTAATAATCAGCTTTATTGCTGCTAAGCAAAGCCATTCTGCCACGTATAAATGACTTGAAGCACATCCTAAAAGATTATTGTCTTAACTATTTTATATTTATTCTTTTTATTTTAAAAGCCTGGAATGCCATATTGGACTGTTTTTTAACCCAGACCTACAAGGGGTTTTACCTGTCCACATGTTTTTTCCTTATTTTATTTTTTAGGGAAACTCCTCTTTCCCTAAAAACCACTGCACTTAAGAGTGGCCAAAACAGAGGGAGGGAGAGATTCATCTTCCTCTCCCCTCCACTGCCACAAGAATCAGCTGCAGAATCCTCTTGCTTAATTAATTTCTGTGAAAGGATGCAAAATTTCAAAGAAGATCTTAAAGGTCACAATCAAATCAGCAGAGCAGCTTTCTCCCAGCACCACTCAGAAAAATTAGTTACCACTTCCAGGTGTTTTATGCCATGCATCCTGCTCCGTCAGCATTTTCCAAGCCCTCATTTCCCAGGGAAAAAAAAAAAAGGTAAATCACAAGATTTAGATGATCACATGGAGGGTGTCCTGATTTTCTGCTCGCTGCAGCTCTGATTTCAAGATTTATCACAAATCACTGGGTTTACATCAAGGAAACCTCCTTGGAAACAACCCAGGGAGGAGGAAGGGCAGCACCGAGGCCGTGACGGCAGAATCTCCGGCGTGACTGCTCACCAGATTTTTCTTTATGACAGACCCACACACAAGAACAATAATAAAGTGGAGTTGTACATAACCAGTGAGGTATCCCACAGGGACAGTTCTCCTTTGCTGCTACATCTGCTCGTACAAGCTTTCACAAGAATTATCCTCTGCCTTGTCAGCTCTCCAGCGCCTTAGGAGATGTTTAATTCACTGCCACCGAGTTTAGCAGATATGCAGCTACCAGTGTGAGTTGCCAGCATAATTTCTGGGTTAACCAGGCACTTTTGCACATCATATTATATTAATACGGTGTAAAATTGGCGATTGTCACATCGATCAATTTATCAGATGACTGAAGTTATCACATTTTTCTGGCACGCTCGCCGTGCTTGTTATATAACTCAGAGTGAGCTGCCGTTGCCTCAGACTTTGTTGAACTCCCACAGAACTTTTTTTTCAGGCCTGTGAAACTTTGTGCACAACTGTTCAGTGTAGAAATGTCACAAGTGCGTTAACAGAATAGATCTGAATGCCAAATGGTTTGCACAATTGTGCAGTTTGGCCACGGAAGGATAAACACAGCGAGGTTTCTGAGGGTAAAGAACTGGAATTGGAGGAAGTAACCAATAATTACAAGGGGTTGGGCTTTAAACCTCGGAGCTATGTAAAAGTTGTTTCAAAATCTGCTTTAAATGTTTTTTTTTTTCCCCAAAACTCATTGATCCTCAGGTCTTACACACTAAAAAATTATCAGTATACAAACCATTCCCTTCAATGCACGCAGGTTTCAGCCATGAGGTTACACGTTAAAAATTCCAAACATACAAACGCTTCAAGGAGTAAAGTTTGAACATAAGTTTTAATGTAACTCATAGAACTCCTCCAGCTGGAAGCAGTAAAACATGGGAAATACGAAATTAAAACTTCTGACTCCTATTTGGAGCGAAAGTCTCCTTTTGCTATTCTCATGAATGAGGCGGGGAATAAAAATATACCCTTATTTAGTGAATTCCAACAGCATTCAGCTACAAGTAAACTTGGTCTGTAAAAATTAAGGGAAATTTACTGAGCTAAGACAAGAATTGCCTATTACATCATACTTGGATGTGAAATAGCATCAGCTGGAGCCAGGATGCCTCTCTCTGCACACTCCACTCCCACAAAGAGCTCCGATTTAGGAGGCAATGAGCCCATTTATAAAAGCCCTATTGATTCCTCCCAGTGTATCGTATTTTTTCGTGTAAATCTTAATTCTCAACAGCAGCTCCTTCCAAATTTGCCTAGCAGGAAAATCAGATTTATTTCTCCACTATACCTCAGTCACACGACAGCCCCTTTTAAAGATTTCTCTCTCATTTGCAATCTTCTGTCCCTCTGGTGCTGACTGGAATGAAAGGTTCTATATCTGTTATCTCACATTTGAGGCTTTGTTGCATTTTCTTTGTTTTAGTATTGGAACTTTTAGAATTACTTCAGTAGAACAGCTTCTACCAAGCTCTTGTTATCCCCCAATATATGACATAAACTGGCTGCTCCCACTTCCACTTGAGACAATGATCCGGATATTTCCTGTAAAAAGAAGCCTCCTGATCCCCTCTAGCAAGGAGTTATTTATTTTACTTTATATTTCCAACTCAACAGACCAAAGACAAACGGTGTAATGTGTAATATGGTTTAACAGAAGAGCAGACAATGCTCAAATTAGGCAATTACTTCTAAAACAGTCCTGAGGAATATCGTGCTTAAACTCAATCAGCTCCTTTTTCCAGTATTTTTCCTGTACTGTGTACAGGCCTCAGCTTCCTAATAGATGTAGATATCCGAGTATAGAAATGACTCATTAGCAGACAAATTAAACTTCTTATCAAAATACAACTCTATTGTGAACAGATGAAAAATGGGTGGCTCGAACGAGTGCAGCAGGAAAATCCAATAATGGCTCATCTGAACTCGCAGTAACTCATTCCCACCAATTATTTCATACCTGCACTGATTTTCCTCCCTCTAAAGTAATTCCAGGGCTCAGCTATGCAACTTAATTTCCAAATTAGTGGTTCCCAGGGAATGTGTTAGCAGAGTAATAGGCTGGAGAAAAAGAAGGGGGGCGGGAAAGGGGAAGCTGGGAACATTCCTGGAAAACAGCAAGAAAAGTACTTGGAAGGTTTGAACGTGAAATGATTGGGAAAAAAGAAGTCTAAAATGCAGTGAGGCTGTTCACACCTCGAGGCTGAGCTTGTTTTGGGGTTGTTTGTTCCAATGACAGAACAAGGGACACACAAACCCTCCAAGCAACAACCTCAGCTGCTGGAATTTAAAGGTTTGTAGGTAAAGGAAATCCTGCTCTTTTCCCACAAGATCTTTTCTCCCTTAAAGTAAACAAGGAGGTTCAACAGTGCAGGGAGCACCACAACAAAGGGAATTTTGAGGGAACGCTCTGCTGCTGATGTGAACCTGGGACAAGCCTCAAAATGTTGGTTCAAAGAGAAAAAGCACCTCTTCCTTCTTGCCTGGCGTTTGTACGAGCCACAGCACTGTGAAGAAAACATGGATTTGTCAGTTCTATCCATTCCTTTTCTCTGTGTTGTGGTGATGACTTTAAATGGCTTCTTGAACTATCAGTCACTCTGTAATTCCCAGCCTTTGAACTGGAACTATGGGAATGCTGTGACACCACAGCCTCTTCCTGACTCACACCTGTGCTTCAGGGGCATGTCTCCTTTTCCTGGCATCAAAAGTACAAAACCAAAATAGTAAAGTGCAAATTCCTGCTGTCATCACCTCCTTATTTGAAAAGAAATAGATATAAACAGAGTTTATGATAATATACTAATAAACATCACTTCGTTGAGCCACAGCTGATCTATAGAAGGAAGGAACTGAAAAATTGGAAGGCAACCACCACACAGTGGAAAGCAAAATATACAGGCATCAGTGGGATAGGAAACCCTCTGATGGCATCTGGGAGAGCCCTGTAGCCAGCACACCATTATTCAAAGCATTATCAATGTGAGGGAACTCTTCATAGGGAGATCATCCCTATCTGCCTGTGAAATCCATGGCATTCTGGGAGAAGAGCACCCAAGGCTCCCATGCTCAGCTTTCCAGCACAATCTCCTGTTGATAACTCCTGCAAGTCAGCCCCTCCACGAGGCTGAAAAGGCTTTTGCTTGGGCTTTCTCAGATGGAAAGGAAGGGAATAGCGAGGAAAAAAATACTCTCTTTTCACGCCTGGTTCACTCCAGCCCTGAATTTGCTCATTTTCATGAAAGGCAAAATACCTGAGTCAAAAGGCAATGCCTGGCTCAGTAGGAGAGGGGATGAACACCTCCACGTTCAGACCTTTAAAAGGCATGTCCTTCACTTTTACAAATATTCCAAACCAACTTCTGCCGCCTCTAACATCATAAAGCACTTACAGCTCCCCAGCGCTTTCCATTCAGAGAGTTTATTTTCCTATTTCCACAGAAAGCCTCTCCCAAACACAGGTCCTGAAGTTCACCGTCTCCAAAAAAAAATAAAGAAACTCAGCAGAAAACACGACAGAGCACGAAGGCCACCACCACCTCTCTGCGTACATTATTTCCATAACGTTATTTTAAGCAAAGTATTGCTACAAATTACATTTCCCAGCTTAAAAATGTACCAGGCAGTAATTGCTTTTACCAGCAGCCAGAGAAGCCGTCGGGATGATTTCAGAGCTGTAATCAACACGCACTCCCAGGCACACGATTCCGGCTGACTCATTCCCTGCTCAGACTCCAATTAACTTCCCAAGGAAAGCCAGGGGATTCCTGTTGGAATCCTAATGCCGGGCAGACGTTATGCAAAGGTTCACCTCTAGGAAAGCACCTCCTCTCCTCGTGATTGCGTCCCCAAAAACCTCCCAGAAAGCTCTGATTGCATTCCCTGCACGACCAAATTCGTTTATTAAGCAGAGCGAGGGGAGAATTTGGGAGGTTTTGCTTTTAGAATGAAAGCACAGCTGAAAATATTATTATTGAGCAAGCACCATGGATAAAAGCAGATCCTCTAAGTTTGGGATCTGTACAATGTATTATAGGAGATCCAGTTATCAAAAGAGGAACTCAGTGACTTCACACTCCAGGGTCCTGAGACTCAGCACGGATTCCTGCCTGGACAGAGGGGAAAAGAGCCAAGAGCTCTTCCACAACTCACACCACATCATGGGAACAGCAGGGCTGAGAAACACAACAGAAACCTCCCCGACTTTGATCCCTGGAGGAAGTTTTGGGGGTTTTTTCCAGTGTATTTTAAATTTATTAAAGATATATACTAAGGGGACAGTGAAATTTATCTTTAAAAGAGAGAAACAGGCCAAAGAAGGCTTAACTTCAGTTATTTGTCTTGGTTTTTTTTCTCTCCTAACTGTGTAAATCCCTTCTCCCTTTCCCCTCCTGTTGGAACCGGATAGGAGATTTACAGTATTTGCACCTTGTCTGCTTCTGCAACAGAGTAAAACTCCTCATTTTTACATTGCACACATCTTTAACCCTGTTTAATTCCTTTTGTGCGTTATTATAATCTTAGCAATCTTCTTTTTTTTTCCTCTTGTTCCTTTGGACCAAGTTTTTATGTCTTTTCCCCAGGACACGATACCAAGGCAAAAGACATAAACTGAGTTTAGGTAAATATGTAAGAATGCAGTGCCTGGAATAGGGGAGGGATTTTACCTCTGGATGCACCACGGGTGCAGTGGTATTTAAATGCTGCACTCAGTTTTGACTCCTACAAGTGTTAGGATTTAAAAAAAAAACCCAATGAGAAAGAATGAATAAAAATGGTACAGGGTTTAGAGGAACATCATTCATTCATCTCCTCAATTCATTCAATTTATAAAAGAAAAAAATAGGACTAGAGTGATCCAGCTCCAATTTATTTGTACCTGTTCAAAGAAGAAAATACCAGGAACTGAGGCACTTTAATTTCAGCAGTGAAGGACTGGCTGAAGATTAAAGGCAGACAAAAAGATGGAAATGAGCTACTTCAGGAAACAAACACCAGAGGCCTGGAAAGCTGGCAGGGAATGGTGTTAAACACAAGCAGCAGCACCCAGAGAAGGGATGGAAGTTCTGGTTCTCAATATTTTCAGATGTACCTCTCTGGAAAATTCTGCTTTAGTGAAAGAAGCTTTTAGGGTCGGTGCTTTGCAGATGGCAGCACACAAACCTCACTGGAGCTCTTATTCCATCAGCTCTACTTTTCATAACATATTGATCACAGAACTATTGATTTATTAGCAATATTATTATATTTAAATACCACGTGCAGTTGCCAGTTTCGGGTCTTCTCATTTCAGATCAAGTCAACTGCTGCAAGGCTTAAGAAAAAAAACTTTAGAAAACCGAAAGTGGGAAAACCCAAAGGAATATGAAGAATATATCAGGAACAGAAGAAAAGAGCCAAACAACTGCTGTGCTCTCACCACTGCTCTGCAGGTTCTGATTTTATTCTCTGAACATCACTTTGCTCAATCAAGAATTCTCCTTTTTTTCCTTCCCTGACTGAGATTACTTTTGGTTGATCCTAATCTGCACTTCCAGAGATGCTGTTCCATGGAAATCAAATCTTGCCTGGAGCAGCAGAGCTCTGAACCGAGCAGAGTCCTCAGGTACTCAGGTAACCCCTGCAGGAAAGGGACTTCTTTTGGAAGAAGGAGGGGATGGAAAAACAACAACAAAACAAGATTTTAGAAGTTCATTGTGCCAGAGTTAAGATTCTCTTAAAATTACAGTAGTAATGCTCTCTCCATTGCTTTCCAATATTATCTGGGTTTAGTCTAAGTTCCTTTGAACACTTTTTTCTCCCACTTTTAAACAAGATCCTCTTGAGAGCAAAATGATGAACAACTGTTTCAAGAATCCAGAATGGGGAAACGGGATTTTTTGGGGGGAAGGAGTTGGCTTGGGTTTTAGGTTTTTGTTTACTTTTTTATTGCTGGGAGTTTTTTTAATGAAGTTAAGATCATTCTAAATTCAGTATTTGCTTAGAGTGATGCAGCCTTAGGCCCCTTTAAAAGATTTCCTATCAGGTCGGGACTGGAGCTTAATTTTTAAAGACAACTTGAATTTTCATTTGCTGACACAGCACAGGATTTTACACCATTCAGAGCTCTTAAGAACCCGTTGGCTTTGCTGTAATTGGGGCTGCAGGTAGCCTGCAGAAATCAAGCTGACAAGCAGAACCAGGCAAGGCAAGCCACATCCCCGGCAAAAAAGATTCCGTGCAACTTTTCCCCCTTCATCAGCACAACCACTCAAAGAGGTCCCTGCCCTCCTTGCAGGATTCCTGACCCGTCTGAGCTGCTGAGAGCACGCCTGGAACCGGGGAATAAACAGGATTAATGACATGAGCTTGCTTCAAATTGACCCTGCCGAAGGAAAAGGAGGGGAAAGAGGCATTTTTGGTGATTCATTTCACTGCCAAGCCCACACGTGGCTGTCACCACCACAGTCAGGGATGTGGGGACCTCTTGAATTGGATTAAGCTGAATTTAATTAATCTCGCTTAAATTAGATTTACCTAAGTGTGTATTAAAGTGTGCGTGTTCATCGAGTGGTGAGGTGATAATCTTGGCTCTTCAGCAGAGGTTTTTGTGTACACGCTGGAAATGTCTGGGTTACAGAAAGTACTAAACATGACAAAAAATGGAATATTGCTGCACTTTGGTTCAACAGCCAAACCTGGAGTTTGAGTTATGGAACTAATTACTCAATTGGATTAAATAATACCTATTAAGTTTACTATCGTGTGAAAGCAACTAAATTTCTGTGAGAAAACCATTTACTACCCAAGCTCTTTAATTAAAGCATCAATAACCATAATCTCCACCTGAAGCCTCTTCATCTGTAACAGTCCCCCCATGTCATAACTAAGATGCAGAAAAACATATAAAACAAGCTGTGCTGGCATTATTTGTGCTGTAATAAAAAAAATAAAATTGAAACCAACCCAAACCCAAACTTCAGGCAGAAGGCAGAAATTACTTGCAATAAATCCATATTGTCCAAATAAAAGATAAAAAGCTGGATTGTTTATTCTCTTTCAATGAATTCTTTGACCATTCCCAGTTATAACTTCACTCTCAAAGTCTCCTTGCTGCAGCTTCTTTGTACCCCAATGTCAAATGCACGGGCTTGGTGCTGAAGGCATTGATTGTTCCTATTTGCCAACGAGATAAAAATGAAATCATGAACAGGAAACCCCCAAAACCCAAAGTACACATCTGCAGACAGCTCTGTTTGGGATTAAATACACCAAATAAAGATGTTAGACGTTGTATTTGGCCCCGTTGAGTATAGAAGGCAAATTTTCCAACTGAAAAAAAAAAGGAGCTGACAGTTTCAGATGTTTTGCTCAGGAAAATCCCAGGTAAAGACTGAGGGGTGATGGAAGAACAGCAGCACCAGCAAGCCCAGTTACACACAGTGACGGGACCCAGCCAAAGGCCATTTGGGACCAAGATGTTCAGCACAGGCTGTGGGGACGTTGGCATTGGGATCCACACCTTCCAAAGGCTTCCCCAAATCAGGAAGTGCAGGAAGGAGCTGTGGGGTCCCAGAGAGGCCCCAGCCCGGCCAGGAGGCTGCAGGAGGTTATGGGGGTGTTTAGAGCTGCCCTTTCACAAATCAGAGCTTTAATCCCCTCTCACCCACACACACAAACCCCAAATTAATCCAAAATATTGAAACAAAGTGACAGCAAAATTTCTGTCATGGAATCTGAAACAATAATGGCAAATACCTGTGAAGGGCAGTAGCCAAATATTTCATATCTCAACCAAAATTTGCTAACCCCTTTCTTACTACTGGCTCTGATATGAACCAGAAAACTCCCCCAGTGAGTGCCTTAAAGGAAAAACTTGTTCTTAAAGGAAAAGGAAACCCCAAACCAAACACATGCCCTCCCACAGAATTAGGGGGTGAAAGGATGTTCTGGGGCAGGGATACAGAGCCCAGAGTGAAATGAAATCTCTATTTCTCATCGAGGCAACACTGACCCTGGTTGGAAAACTGGCATTTTCAACAAAACTTACATTTTTAACTCGTGACTTAAAATATCTTCTCCAAAAGCCACTGGAATTTCAGTAGCATCAGAGAGTTGTGGTGTGTGATCAAAAGAAGGGACCTGCCCAGTCCATGCTCAGCAGTGATGAGTGACAGCTAAGTAATTAATTAATTAATTAATGTGTCATCCTGGGTACAAAGCAGCAGAGAACTGAAATTTAGGAGTTCTTTGAATTGCAATGCTGAATGATTTTCTGTATTTTTAGGGCTTGTTTCTTCCTTGAGGAGGCTGCTTGGTAACACACACCCCCCTAACACACCCCTGCCCAAACCACAGTGAGCAGCAGCTTTTATCCATTTCACACCTCAGGAATCATGGAACAGCCTCTTCTACAGCAGCATAAGCAGAAATATGCAAAATTATATACACTGATAAAACTTTTAAAACTGGAGTATACAAAATAACTGTAAAAAAGAATAAATTATGTATTGTTTGTATGCATTAAAACAACCAAAATCCACCCACACTCTGTAGAATAACTCAACCCTGATGTTGTAATCAAAAATAATCTCACACTTTTCATATTTTTTTCCCAAACATTTCTAAGAGCTGCTTTAGCCTATAGCTGGTGTGGTAGCTGGGACTATCAAACCGACCTGAAAGGTTTTAAAATGGAAAAAATGTAGTGAATATTGCATGTAACACTTGACATAACATACCTGCTTTCTTCTTCAAACATCACAAGAGCCAAACTCCTGTTCACGAGCCCAGCTGAGCATCCACAGAAAACCAAATATTCCCCAGTGGCCTCAAATTTATGAGGCTTCATATATTCCTCACTGACACAAATTTGTGATCATACACAGGTAGTGCTGCACTGGAACTAAAGAGGGCTTTTTGAAAAGTATTATTTAAAAAAGAATTCTGGAGTTGCTTTACAAGGATCCTTTTTAGCACCAGAAGGAGTTTTGTGCTTCAAAATTAAAGTTTTTACAATATAAATGCTTAGGACATGGAGGCAAACCCATAAAAACTCCAGCCTAGGTGGGCAGTTCCAACAACCACACCCCTCTGGAAAAGGGAACTGCCTGGATTTATCCTCTCAAAAAAGAAAATGAGGCAGAGCCACAGAATGGAGACAAAAATCTGCACCTGAGAGAGGCCAAGCCCTCATTTCCCTTTCAGCTGAGATTCCCCCAGCTCGTCTGACAGGAGGGTTTATCCTTAGCACCTCATCTTCCACAATCAAACAGGAATCCAGAAATGACCCTCAAACTTTTGATACAAGTGGGTTCATCAACCTGAGCATCAGTTCCCTGTTCTGGCAGCAGCAAACTCCTCATTGGCACTTCCTGAACCCATTTCCTTGCTGGCAGGACCCAAACCTGGCTCGTGGCATCATTTGAGGTCCTTGTGGCCACAGCCCCAAAGCTCACTCAAACCCAGCTTTTTAAACACACACAACCCTAAAAACCCCAAATACCCAGTCAGGAACTCAGCAGGAAAAGGGAAGGATTTCCTGGATTAAAACCAATCAAGGCTCAGCTCTGAACAGGCACAAAAAGAGGAATACAACACCCAGTGAGGCACTTGCTGAATTACCCATCCTGCTCCTTATTTTGGAGGGAAATGTGGCATAAACATCAACATGGAATCCTCTAAAGTGTCCTTTTTTACAGCCTGTGCATTAAAAATAACATCCAGCAGAATTCCTCGGATCTGGAACCAAATGCCAGCGGAATTTGCCAGAATTGCCTGCAGAGGTCTGGGGGTTCAAGGCAGACCTGAAAAATCCACGGCCCAGGAGCCCTCTCCTCCTCTGGCTCGGAGGAGGTGCCAAAATTCCCTGCACTGGTGTTGTTTGCACTCATAAATTCCCAATAGCCTTGTAAAAAGCTATTTCTTCCTGAATATTTTCATTACATCTGATTCCAGTTCTCCTCTTCTACCTCTGTGTGTGTGGGTCACACAAAACTTCTGAAATAATCGTAATTTTCTGGTTTTTACGTTCTAACAAATGTTCAGAGCCTGGATCAATTTAAGCATTTTGACAACAGGATTTTTTTCCCTTTCAACAGGAGAACCTGGAGAATCCTGAGTGGTTTCCTGTGCACAAACCCCTTACAAAAGGGCCAAATAAATTGGCAATTATTCTATTAATGGTGACAATTTGCTGCATTTATGTAGAATTAAATATAAATGCGTACATTATCTTAGGAATTATATTTTTAAGAGTATTCACCTTTTCAGTTCTCACATCTTGACCAAAACCAAGGAATGTATGGACTGTAAATGCCACGCACTGGACAGGATTAATTCATAATTAAATAATTGAAGTCTTTTGTTATGTGAAAATACAGCATTGTGTCACACATTCCCAAAAGCTGAAAGAAATTTTCCTTAAGTTAATCCATCTTTCACAACCATTTTATTCTGCTTTTAGGTCAAAGTATATAATTCACACCAAAAATGTGAATATTTAATGTTTCTGCTTTCACAGGGTACTCAATAATTTCCATTAATCTGGCCAATTATAAAAATGCACATAGGTAAACTTTATATCCTAAAATTCAAGAACTCAGATAATAATGAAAATATGTTAATTTCTGTTCATTAATAAAATAAGAAAGTCTTATTCAGCCAACAATATTTTCAGCAAGACTGATTTCTGAATTTTAACACTATAAAAAGTGCTTCTAAACACTATTAATTGCTATTTGTTTTTCCTTCAACTGGCCAAGTAATTTGCTCACCTTAATAAAACAGGAACTTTCCCCAGCTCTGCCAGAAATGGCTCGAATGAAAAAAATATGGAGGAACAGAACGGTTCTATTTGATATTCTGCATATCAGAGCAAAATTTTTAATTCATATTTTATGTTCTGGATAAATCTGCCCTCAGAAAATGCATTAAAATGGGCAAATAGCTGCTCTTGTAGCCTTTCAGATGGAAGCCAATCTGCAGTCATTGGAAATGTGCTTTAAAATTTACATGTTTTTGTTTGGTTTCAAGCTACTCTAAAGGTAAACTGAAAATTTACTCAAATAAGCAGCTAAAAGTAAAAAAAGATAATAGGGGAAGGTTATGTTTCATTTAGAATTTCTCTGTAATTATGCCTGTAAAAATACCAAGGGGAACAATTGCATAACTCCTCAAAACTCTGCCCTTTCCCCTGTTAGTTTAATGGATTTACAGAGAAAATAGCACCACCCACGAAAATAAAAGTTGAATTTTGAGTTCACTCTGTTTAGATCTGTTAAAAAGTGAAAAAAAAAATGAGGTAAAGAATATGGATTTATTCTCGTTTAAGGTCTGGTAACAGAGCTGTGCTCTCGCCTGGCATCCACACAGAGGGAAAAAACTGGAGCATGAATAACTCCTGGAATCACAAAGCCATTAAGGCATCCCCAGCACCTCCTCACTGGGAGCAACTTCGAGAGATCTTTCCGAGAATATCTGGGTCAGCATCTGCCACTCAGAGCCCCCTCCACGGAGCCCACTGGGATGTGCTTAATTCCCGAGCCAATGTGGCGATCCTTGTTTACTACGAGGGAATAAATGGGATGGAACTGGGAAGTTTTATAAGGTGCTGGACACCGAACGCCAAGCTCTGGATGAATTGAGTTCGAAGTAGTAAAAATTTAAAAAAGTAGGTTTTCAAATGTAGGTTTGGTTGTCTCTCTCAGCGTTCACTGAACCTCGTGAATAATTAAGATATTTTTTGATTGTTAGACACGACTGCAAAAACATCAGATGCCAAGCAAATAAACTTGTTACAATCGTGCTGCTCAAATTAATTTTTCATTCCACAGGAGACTCCAAATACCTTCTTTATTCACACCAGCAAGGACTGGAACAACATCACCACCAGGGCTCTGATCTGGGGATCATTCCTTAGGGCTGAGGCAAAAAGTTACAGGGACTTTCTGATTATAAAAAGGGGAATTACTCCCAAGAGATCAACCCATAGGAAACACATAAAATTGGTTACAGAGCACTGTAAGCTAATAAAACTTCCCTCTGCTTCAAGTGGTAGGAAACTTCAGGAATAAAGAAATGAAGGCTGCACTCTTAATTCCCCACATCTGTATGTTTGTAGTAAAAGTGTTTCTGGAAATTGTTGGCCTGGTGTCTCCAATGGAGCCTTGAAATGAAATAAAATGAGGGAGCTTAAAACCTTGTTGTTGTGGGTTGGTTCATTTTTCTGGCTGTGGGTTTATCTGAAGATATTTTGGATTTGAGTGCCCTGTGCTGCAGTTTTCAGCAGAGACACTTCATTTATTTACATGATATTGATTCCTTCCTGAATGCTAAAACCAAAACCAGAACATCTTAAAAATAACTAAAAAACCACAAAAGCAATGCCTAATGCCAAGACTGGTGTCAGAAAAACAATATGTCCGTGATCAGAAGTAGATTCTGTCAACAACTCTCTTTTATGGTGTTTTAAAGTGTTAAATTTGTCTGCTTTAGCATTTCAGTTGGTGCAGGATTTAAGTTTGATTTGTAGGACAAATACCAGGTAAGGTTCAGTTCAGCTCTGCCCTAGGTTGCAGTGGGAGGATTTTCTCCACAGCAAAATCTGAAAATGCTTTGGGAGCTACGTTGAAATCCCATATAACCCTCCCTCAGACCCATCACAGCGAGGGTTTGCAGACAAAAACTGACCAGATCTTTGTTGTACACCTTCTCCAATAACAAATATCCCACTGCAAATTCCTGGCAGGAATGCTGGCCCCTGCTCCCACACGGAAACAGCACCGAGCCCGAGTTCAGCCTGGGAACTCTGCTGCTGCTGCAAGCTCCTCACTGGGTTATTTGCTCTCATGAGTCCTCACACACGAGTTCCATTTCCCTTTTTCTACAGCAGAACAGCAAAAAAAAATTGCATCCAGAGAGGGTTACCCCTATGAAAAGGAACAACTTGTGGCTCTGACCAGGATGGAAGCTGGTCCGGTGTGATGGGTTCCTCTGGCATCCCAAGGCACACAGTAAAACAGCCCTTTTTCCCCCCAAAATGAATATGTAATTAACAGCTCACCTATCAGGCCTCCACCCTGCACATTTTGACCATTACTTGTTTGTTTAGAAGCACAATCTTCTTCCACTGACAAATAACGGGGATAAGATTAATATTTAAAAACCACCAGATATGCCCCGGAAGCTCCTCTTTAAATACCATATAACCAGGCCTTTTTTTTTTTTAATCTCATTTCCCTTTTTTTTTTTTTTGCTTCCATCCCAAGACTCCTTTCAAGTGTTAGACAAATCTCCTGCAGTCTGACATCAAAACACCCTGACAGGAACGAGGCTGCGAGGCTGCTGGCTCCTCTCAGGCGACGCCACCCATTGATCCATGAATAAACGTTCCGGCTCCAAGGCAAAGTTATTCTCTTTGGAGATTCAAAGAACAGCTCCCTGTCTGGTGCCCGGAGATCTGAAAACCTGCCGGAGTAACTGGGGGATTCGGGAACTTGACATGTGGGATCGCGGCGTTTGGCAGGATTCACCAGCTTTTCCTCTCGGGAAATAGCAATGGAATTTCAGAGGAATCACATGCAAGACTAAAACACTCGATTTTCACGTGTGTTTTCTATTTCTGTTTCCACACGTAATTCTGCTGCCAGTTTAATAATTGGTTAAAATAGAAACAAGCTCGTTTTCAATCTCTATATTATTATATTAGAGGATATGTTATAATCATGAACCTAAAGTACAAAGGTCTTGCTTTCAGTTTGTTAACAAATACTCTTCAGTGATATTGTAGCAAGAATTTACCTTAAAAATTGCTAGAGCAGTGCATTGCCTACAAAATGCTGGGAGTATTGAAGGGGTAACTGAAGTGTTCTAGAAATCATGCATTTAGAAATTCTTTGAGGAATTCTCTGACAATAAAGGGTTTCAGGTATGTGGCTTTGGTTTTATGTAATGAATAGAACTTAAAATATGCAATTTCAGTCATTTTGCCCCAAAAGCTTCCATGCAGGAGTAGCCTGATGTCTTATCAGACCTTGTTTTAAATCCCACCCAGGACTGGCTCCTGGAAACCAAGTCCTTCTAAGAACAGTAATACAAGAGATTCTGAATCATCTTCTGGATATGAAATAAGAAGTAAACTGGTTTTCAATCTCTGTGGCATTCACAGCTCCAAACTCTCACTGCCACAGAAATACAGGCTGGAAAAAGGCTGAAACATGGACACTTCCACTGGATAGACATAACAACAACATTTCCCTGAAATTTCGTGGCACTGTTTTATTTTGCGTCAAGCGCTCCAGTTTGTAAACAAAGCTGAATGAGAGGGTCTGGAAAAAAGGGGGAGGAGGGAAGGAAAAATAGCAAATGTAACTGGACTCCTGACTGAACCTTCTCTGAAGAGCTGTGCTGAATGCTGCTAGAATATTTCAAATGCCAGTTAACAATAGTCTGCTGAAAAAGAGCTTTGGGACATATTTACTTACGTCATTCTTGGCAAGAACTCAAAGTATGACTCAGTCCTGGGACATTCATACTACTGGGTACAGTTAAAAAGACATTCAGGTCTGACCATTAATACCCAACTCACTTCTAAAAATTGTTTTTCTACACGACTGTTTCTTAAATTCTACGTTTAAAGTATATTTAATTTCTTTTTAAGAAAAAAAGAAGTGCTGTCTTGGAAGCAAGAAGCTATTTGTGAAGCAAAAATGGCACCGTGCGCGGACTGAACCTGATTGAGATTTATCTGAGCTAAACAGTGGGATTGAAATATGGGTTCAAACTAAGCTGCCAACCTGCAGATGGAATCAAAGAAATCGAGCAGCTTTTACTTTCTGCAGAGCCATTTATCACAAAAGCCTGGCTGCGGTGCACATGGATTGGGAGGGACCGGGAGAGGAGTGGGAAATAACAGAGTGGTGCTTCCCTCGACAGCTTAAAAGTAATATGGCTTTAACTTGAGCACACCTCATCACATCTCAGGAAATCACCCACACAAAAACTGACAACAAATGAGGAACTGGAGGTGTGATTTGGTATTTGATTCCATCACGTTCTCTCAGGACATCACATAAGTGCAGTAATTTGTACCTGATAGATGAACAAACAGCCACACACCGCCCGTGCAGGGGCTGAACACAGGTAGGGGCTGAGGCAGTAACACCCCAGGGAGGAATTGCAAGTGCTTCAGCGAGCTCTTCCTTCTGGCAGAAGGGACAGAAAACTGTTGGGAAGGAGATTATGGCAGGAAATCCGGGTGTGGAGCAGGTTAGAAGTGAGTGTGGGGTTTGTTTTTCGTCTAATGTATATTTGTGTATATATACACACATATGTATGTGTCTGCCTGTATGTGTGTATATATGTGTGTGTTTGTATTTATATATTTATGTGTATATGTAGCTACATCCTCATCCTCAGACACAGACCTGAATTTTTTAAACATTAGTTATTTCAGGAAAATTATGTTTTAAATCCACACAAAAAAGTCCACTGTCATATACTTCACACCCACATAAATCTCAAGTCTTGCTCGAGTGATTTTGTTTAACCTGGAGACCCAGGCAATTAACTAAATGACCAAGTGTGTTATTTAAGCAGTGACAAGTGCTGCAGCTTTGCTGAAAGAGCTGGAGGTGGTAATGAAAAACCAGAGTTTTTCAGAACCGTCCCCTCACACCTTTCTCTGCCTATTGGAGATCAAAGAGGCTCTGGAGTATTTTTCCAAGCAGCTTTCTGGAAGCTGCAGGGAGAACTGGATCAGAATCTTCAGACTCTTTTCTGCCCTGAAATGTTCCTTTATGCTCTGGGTATTGGATGTTTAAGGCACAAATACCTGAGCACATTGATTGTATTTTCCAGTGTTGGGCTGGGACCCATCATGAAACATAATCATTAAAATATTGTTTTTTGGAGCCAAGCAATTTTGGTAGTACATTTTAAATAGTGCTATTTGCACACAGACATCTCTTTCCCAAAAGCCTGGGAGAATCAAAACAAAACTCTGTTTGAGAAGCAAGCAAACAACAAATAAAGAAATGAGCCTTTTTAATCGGGATTTGTCCAACATTAACATTTACAACACGCTGGGTGGGCAGTATGGGCAGATTGATGGAAATTTAATGGCTGAGAGGTGAATACCACCCAGCAGTTCACTTCAGCCTGGTGCAGGAACGCTGCCAGACTCATGGCACAGGCTTCCTTTGCCTTGGATTTTCTAAATGCTACTTAAAAACTTGAAAATGTCCAAGATAGAAACCAGTGCTGGGCAAATAAGATAGAGGCAACACGCTGTGTTCATGTTTTACTCTGGCTTTCGTTTGCTTTCAGGTTATTTTGGGAGAAAGGAGCTCAGGAGAAAGGAATTTGGCAAATAGAAAAGATGGAAGCATCCCCATCTCACGTGGAAGAATTGCACTGGAGAGGGGGGAAAACTGCAAATCCTGTTAAAAATGATGATGGGAAACTTGGACAAAACTGAATGTATTTACCTTTGGATCAGTCAGGTTGTGCTGGTGTGGCTGTAATTGAAGGTGCCTGAGTTTAAAAGCAGGAAGATAGAACTTTGGACATTATGAAGCCGCAGGAATGTGTGTATTGATCTCTGTCATCACAAATAACGTGTGGCAATATTGACATATAGGATTGCTACACACACATTAAAAAAAAAAAATATATATAGAATATATATATAGATGTATGTGAACACACAGAGAAATATATGAAACTCTGCAAGAATCCAAGAAATAACCCTTTGGCTGTGCAACTCCAAGGCCATGGATTCAGTCCTGACAGGGCTGTGACTGCAGTTCTCACTAAGGCAGGACTGCATCAGTGAGGTTTCTTGTAAGACTTTTTCCAAAGACTGAGTCGCTCAGTACTCAGCTCTCACTTACATATTTATGTTGTTCCCTCTTTGCAGACAACTTAACTTTTGAGTGCTATTAAATATTTACCTGCTGTCAGGAGCAACAAGATGGAATGGGAGCTGACATTATCAAAAATAGTAGAGACATACTTAATTTTCCTTCATCACTGGTTTTATGAAAAAAGACCTCGTCTGCTAAATCATTTTGGGAGTTTTTCCGTGGCCAAGAACTTTGCAGCGAGCATTGAAGTTCAGCATAATTTCATCTTGCAAGGAGGGAGACAATTTCATAAATATTGATTTATTTCTCTGTGTAGCACTTCAGAAAGTCACTGCCACCTCATCCGTCTGTGCCCTCCCCGGCACCTCCCGAAGTCAGAACTGAAGAGCTGAAATTCAAAGTTCACATTTCTGTAGCCTGGTAAAGAAAGAAATAATCTTCCTCCTAAGCACCAATGCCACTGTTCTTGGAAAGCATTTTGTGCTGATTTGGCACCGAAAAAAGGTGTCACTTGCAAAACGTTTCTTTTGAAAAGTATATTTTGTCAAACAATATTTATTTTACAGGCTACGTGGCTACGTTGTTTGGGTTTCATAGATAGAGAAGACAATGGACTTTTATATAATTAAACTAGCTGTCCCTTACTTTTGTGACATCTTTATGAAACCAAATTTTACTTTTGTTCTTTCGCCTTAGCTTTGCAAAAAAAATCTGTATAAATTATCCACACACACACACACACACACACGCATGAATTTGCACTTCATGGCCCCCACATTATTTCCTTCATCCACTGCCTGAAAACCCAAGAGAAACATGGTCAAAGCCAGCGAGGTATGAAAGGAAATAACCGAACCATTCATTTCCAGCGGAGTTAATTGCAAAAAGTTAATTTGAATAGCCTGGCCGTTGGATAAATCATGAAGATCTGTGGGTGTAAATGCATATTAACGGTAGCACAACCTGTGGGACCCTTTCCAGGGATACAGGGTTGATCCAGGCACTGCTGGATTGCCCCTGCCCCCGTGTGAGAGCGGCTGCTGAGCCGCTGGGATGTGCCAGGGCTGCTGGAAGCGACTTCCATGTGGAACTCCAGTCCCGTGGAGGTTTCTCTGGGAAGCCGGCCCCGCACGCTTCCCAAGGAGTCGTTTCTAAGCTGAGCCGGAGGCTGCTCAGAATTCCCTCCCTGCCTTTGCCTGGAAAGCTGACAAGAACATCAGCACCGACTCCATCAGCTCCACCTCCTCTCCTCCTCCTGCTGGGGGTTTTTGGATATTTTATGTGGATATTCCGGTTGCCTGTGAGAGCTCTCGCTTTTGTGTCAGCACTTCCAGCAATTCCCTGTCCCAGATGAATGAATCCAAAGGCCATTTGCTGTCCCAGGGACCATCCTTGTCACACCTCAAGCTTCCAGCAGCAGGATTGGGTGGTCTCAGTGTTAGGATGGACACTGGAAAGCTTGTGAAGAGCCCTCAGGCCTGAAGATTCATTAAAAGAACAAAGGAAAAATCCAAGATCACCTAAATGAGTTAGGATGTGAGTCCAGAGCTGGATGTGGAATTCTGGGCATTCCAGTGGCACGTTAAGAGGCACCAACAGGTGGATTTTCCTGTTTCCATCAGATTTCCTTGTCCTCTTTGGGAGGTTATTCATCCTTCCCCGCCACATCCCCAGGCAGACACACACACGTAGCTTTTCCTCAACTGGACTGTCAGAAACCTCCAGGGAACCCCCCCCACCATTGACAGCGTTCAGACTAATCCAGAGAATTTTCAGAATTGACTTTCCACAGGAACAGACCCTGGAGAGGGCTGCTGGTCAAAACTGGAGCCACAGAATCACTGAGGTTGGAAAAGACCTCCAGGATCGCTGAATCCTGTTCAGCTGGTGTAACCCAGCAGGGATTTACACGGAATGCAGACCCCTGAAGTATTAGCGTGGTTTTTACCACTCTGCCTCTCATTTTAGAGGGTTTATGTCAATCACTGCGCCTGACAGAAATTAAATATATCCAGCTCATTTTTCCTTAGCTAGTTCATTCCTGAGTTTCTGAGTTAGGAAAGCTCCTCCTGTGAAGCAGAGCACTGAAAGGCTGGGAAGTTGTTTCGGTAAATTCTGTCTTAATAGAAGTTACTGATCTAAGCAGGCAGACATTGCCAGCTGTTATTCCTGCTTTATTAAATACAGCTGCCTCTGGCTGCCCTCAGCATCAGGTAAATCATTCTTGTCCCAGTGCAGAGGCTCAGACCTTCACTCAGCAGTGTAAATTTAGGCGTTCAATGCATAACCTTCTGGCTGCTCTTTTCCAGTGGCAAACGCGATCCCGTTGGAATCCCCCAGGTGCTCAGCCGAGCTCTCACCCTCGTGGTGTAATCTGGTTTTTTCTGTGCTTCTCTTTCAGTATTTTATCGATTACTGTGCTACTGTGTGAGATTCCCACCTTCCACAGTCATTCATTATGCATCTGCTTCTCCTTTAATATTCTAAATACTTATTTAATATTCTCTCCTTTTTTTTGGCAAATGTTGCTGCTTCTGCTTCCTTCGTTATTCTGAGAAATGCCAGATACCTCTCTCCTCTGTAGTGCCTTTTTTTCCCTTAAAACATACAGGCTGGATGGTTTACTCGCTGTGGTGATCTTGATGTGAACTGATTGTCCTTCATTAAGGGCACTGACTTTTGCTTCCAGCCTCAAAGGGAGAGGTGTTCACTTGGTGTGGGATCCAGGCCAGTGGCAACCTGAGCCGAAGTTCACCTTTTCTGTGTGAGCAAGACCCTGAACTCCACTAAGTTTCGGGGGACTTGTCCATCTAAAAAACCATTTACATCTTCTCTTATCAACAGATGGAAACACATCTACCTGCCTGGGTTCTCGGAGTGGAAGTGTTTTAAGGAAAACTGTTGGAAGGGCTCTGAGACAAAGCCCTTCTTGTCCTGTAATTCCAATTTGTGCTGCAGCCTGACTGGAATTCCCACTGCCACTGCCACTGCCACTCACGTGCAAACCCACGAGCTCCTTCTTCGCAGACACCGAATCCTTTGGATTTTGGTGCAGTACCAGAGCCCTTGGCAGCTGCAGGCGCCTGGTATTGAGAGAGATGATTTGCTGAGTGTTCCCGTGCCCAGGGAGAGGGTTTGGAGTGGCTGGGATTGGCACAGCCCGTGCTGATGTGCATTTGCTGGCCCGGGGAACGAGGCTCCTTCGTGTGGGGGAGAGCGGCTGAGAGCAACGGGGGGGCTGAACGGCTCCCACATCCCGGCAGGAAAAATCCTCTGCTATTCGGGGTGGTGACTAGACTTCTGCTTGGGTTTAATCAAAATATGGGTGTATTTTACAAAGCTATTGAGCGGCCCAGCCCGTTCCAGTCACCCTTTTTCTGCTGTCACCAGCTTCGCGAGGTGTCTGGGCTCGGCAAACTCCACCTTTTATTTTACAAAGAGCTGTGACAGTAAAAGACACTCTCTTCAGGCACCTCATTTTCCAAGATCTTCTGTGCCCTCAGAGCTTAGTTTAGGATTCAATGTATTTTTAGAGAGCAAGCCCAACACTTCCTGCCCACACAAAATGAAATGTTCCTTCATGTGCTTTCTGATTTGCTTCCTTTATAGTAACTTGATGTCCTCCAGTGATGGAATATCATCATTTTAGGCAATCTGAGCCTCCTCCCACACAGAGCATTTCCATAACCGTAATGTAAATACTTCCATGAAAATATCTGAGACTGGTTATAAACTGAAGGAAGAAATGTTCCTTCTTTAGGGGTGCAATAACATCAGAAGTTTTCAGCATTTGATGCACTAAGTGGTCATTTTGTCCATCAGGCAAGACTTTAGGGAAGTGCACACATTTTATTTATTCTCTTTTACATGTTATTTAATCCAACTCTCATCATTCTTACGATTTCAAAAGTTATTCACAGGAATACGGAAATCAAAGGCAAGCGGATGAGACAAATGCATTTTATTCTCCTGCAGAACAGGGCACCTATGGGGATAAACTAAATGTGACCCTGAGAGCTGTCAAGACAAATTAACTGGTCAAAACCCATCTGAACAAATTCAAGTTTAAACTGGGTAAAACTAAAAAGAGAGGTCTCTCCACCGTCATGCTTAACATTTGGACCTACGGTGTTTAAGGAGTCACATGTACCTTTAATTTTTTTTTCCGAAAGGACAAACTTATTTAAAAAATAAACATTAATATCTGAAGCATTACTGAATTCTTGCCAGCAGCCAGAATGGGCTTAAAAAGTCAGGGGAAAAAAAGGACTTCTTTTGAGATGGAAATTAACTCAGTGAAAATGATCAGATCTGCCAAACTGGGAACGTGATGAGCAGGAATTTCTGTTGTAAGCAAAACCAGTCTAAATTTTTCAGGCAGATGACCCAAATGTCAAAGGATAATATTAAATCAGAGGTGTTTCTTTGGAGTGAGGTCCTTTTGGTGAGAAAGGTGATCTCTCATGCAAAAAGATCCAGCCTGTATTCTGATGATTGGCTAAGTCATCCTTGTGAAATTCGGTGTGAATTGTAAATGTTCCTAATGGAGCCAAATTAATTCGAGAATTAACACCCCAGTGAAGATGTTGTAGGCACACAGTGGGAGCTACTGACCACAACAGTGCACCAGATGCATCTGAAGTAAACAATATTGTTTTCCCAGCCAGTGTTTCCCAGAAAAGCAAACAACTGGATTATAATTATACTGAAAGCTGCTTTTAAATCTGGGGTTTTTTTTTCTTCTGGAACTGAAAAATGATGTGGTCAGTTGGGAGCCTTCCCAATTTAGGAAAAGACATATCTTGAAAAGGCAGAGAGAAAAGCTCTCCCCAGAGGTTTGTGTTGGCACTTTGGTGACACTCGTCACAGCCACCCCCTCTGCAAAGCACATGCCCCGTTCATCATTTCTGTATTTGCCTCTCCGGACAACCACGGGGCTTTACCAGGTCCTGGTCTCATTCCAGCCTCGTGCCTCGGTCCAAGGAAATCCGCTCTGAGCGAGTTTGGGTGCATTTCCAAAGACCTTTGGGAACTGGGAATTGCAGGAGCCGGTTGAGCTCCAGCTGAACTCTGCAGCCTGAATTCGGCTCCCGAACTCAGGATGAGCAGGATCAGGCGTCTCAGGGAGAGAACGTGCCCATCAGCCTGCATTTAGGGAGTATTCTGGGATGCTGCTTCCTGTGTTTGGAGCACTCCCTCTTCTGAGACAAAATGTACTGAGCCCTTGAAACCCTATCTGCGTAAAATAAACAAAAATATGTCTTATGGAACCAAATTAGTTATCATTTCATTCCTTTCTTTCCTGCCCCTTAATTGCTTACTTCCATTTTCCCCCGATGGAACACTTAAAATGGAGCTGTCGGTTGGAAATTCCAAGAGCTGAACTAAAAATTGTGTAACTCGGGCTGTGTTAGTGCTCCTCACTCCAGCTACGCCTTTTAATTGTATAACACACATCAGTGGAAGGGCTGACAGATAGAAACCTCAAAAAAAGTGCCAGAATTATTTCTCACTCTTCTCTTTCTTTTCCCCCTGTACCTACAAATGGAGTCTGTGAGATAACATCAGCCAGGGAAAAACAGAATCAGGAGGGAGAGATGTGATGGAAATTCCTATAAAATCTGTTCTGTGATTCGAGGTATCATAAAGTGTCTGAAGAAACTCAGGGGATTGCCTGGAGTTTTCTTGTGACTCAGAGGCATCAGTGGCAGGGCACCTTTGTGAAATGGCAATCTTTGCTGACAGATTTATTACAGAAGGAGGAAAAAAAAATTATATGCACTTCTCCAAGTGAAAAAGAGACGGGCTGGGGAGTGTGTTTGGAAGCAAGAGACAAACCCAGCGTGTTCTCTGGATTCAGGAGCTGATGAAAGTCTCCAAAGCAGGGAGCACCGACAGAGAAGTGAGCACGTTTGACGTGGTCTGTTCATGGCCAACACTGGCTGTGATTTTGTGTCTCAAAGATCTGTGCAGAACTGAAAAAGAAATTAAGCACAACGTTTTTACTGTATTTGAATTGCTAAAACAAATATTCCTGTGTGTAAGGCTGGTTATGGAGAGATAGTTGTCCCTTCTGTGAGAAGTAGGAGGATGGGATAACTGGCAAATATTCTTAATTCTTGGCAATATAATATATAAATATTATATATATAATATATATAAATATAAATATTCTTGGCAATATTAAGCAACACGCCCCTGAATCATTATGGTTTTGGACATTACCCATGGCTTTACTTCCGGGAGTTCCACACCTGGAATTATTGCACAAAGAAACCATTATTTTCCCCACCTCAGTGGTGATAAAATATATTGTCCACTGGAAATATGAAAATCACCTGCTGTCCTTGCCCTGAGAACGATGGCTGCTGAACATCTCCCTCCAAAGGGGCACAGAGCCCTCCCACGTGTCCCCTCTCCCACATCCGAGTGTCCTGGGGGCTCCAGCTGCTGCTGGAATCCCAAGGTGGGGCCCAGGTAAAGAATATCAGAGTCTGACATGGAGTACCTGGGCAGGTTTCGGAATTCCAGCTTGGACTTGGTCACAAAGTGTCAGATTCTCAGTGTAGAAAGAGGAGTTTGGCTGAGGAGATGTGCTGGGCCATTAGAACAATTTTCTGCCTAAAATTCGTTATTTCCTTCCGAAAAGGAATATCCAAAATGAAAGAGTTTTGATGAAGCTGATGACAATCAGAGCTACTCCAGGGAAGCAGATTTTTCATTTTGCTGCAATTCTCCTTACATTTATTGACTCAGTGTACTTGAGGACGGGTTTTTTTGGTTTGTTTTGACGTTTGTTTGATCTTTGCAACTCCTGGTGTGGAAAATGATCAACATTCCAGGCCCCCACTTCCTGCACAGCCTCATGCAAAGACCCAGCTCCCTCATTCCAGAAGGGCTGGCTGCTCAAACACCACATTCCAGAATTATCCACCTATCTTGTTCAGCCTGCTGCTCCTCCTTTCCCAATTTCCTGCTGATGCTGAGTCGTTGTGAGGGATAAGATCGGGAACGTGCTGAGGAAAACCTGAGCCCGAGTCTGGGATGGGTCTGGCCACAATCAGTGCAGCACAGCTCAGAATTTTATTGACTGAATTCACTTTTCCCTTCCTTCCTTCCTTCCTTCCTTCCTTCCTTCCTTTTTTCCATTCTTCTTTCTTTTATCCTTTTTCCTTGGCTGTCTTTTTCTTTTGTTCTTTTGCTCCTTTGTTATCTATGTCTTTATTTCTATGTTTCTTCTTTCATTTTTTCTGTCTTTTTATTAATCTTTCTTTTTTTTCTTTTCACTTTTTTCGTCTTTTTTCTTGGTTTTCTTCTTTCTTCTTTCATTCTCTCGTGCAGGATGTCTATTTCTTTGTTTCTTCTTTCATTTCTTCTTTCTTTTTCTTTCTTTCTTCTTTGTTTTCTGATTTTATCTTTTTTCTTCTTTTCACTTTTTCTTTCGGTCTTTGAGTTTGTTTCTTTTTTTTCTCTGTTTTCATTTTTTTCTTTCGTCATTTTTCTTTTCTTTATTTGTTTTTTTCTGCTTTCAAATTTTTCTTTTTTTGGTTTATTTTCTCTTTTTTCTTTGGTTTTTTTGTGTGTTCTTTTCCATCCTTCCTTCCTTCTTTTCCCTTCCTTCCTTCCTTCCTTCCTTCCTTCCTTCCTTCCTTCCTTCCTTCCTTCCAGCATCTCTTTTGAGGCTGGAGCCCATAAGATATTTAGAATGGAGTTCATTTGAAAAACTCCATTTATACGACCACAAGGAAAAACGAGTTTATTCTTTCCAAGAGGAACATACAGGTAGTACATTTTAAAATAATAAAAAAAAATGTGTCTAATGTATAGTTGAACATACAAGTTTAGCTCTGAGGATCTGACTCTTGAAGTAGCGAAAATGTGAATTAATGCCATTAAAAAAAAAAAATTTACTACAACTGTAAAACTCCTATTAAAGGGAGTTTGGTGGAGTCAAGGAATTTCTGCTCCAATCAGTTTTGGGATTCCAGCCAAGCTAAGCCCACAGGTGTCTGGAGGTTCACAGGAACAGACAAATGATCACTGCAGGAGCTCTTTAGGTTCACGGAGCCAATGTGGAGTTTTGGCTCAGCAAGTCCACAAACTTGACTTCAATTCTTTCTCAAAAGGACCAAAAAGTGCCTTTGCCCTTGGGTTCTTCAGTTCCACCAAACCCTATTGATTTGTGGAGTTTGTTCACGGGCACAAAAATACACGGAATATTCCCATATTCTGGCAGTGGTCCCACGGGTTCAAGTGGCCCATTCCATGCAGGTGCTGTCGATGTCACCCACAGGGGAATGAAGCAGTTTTAATTGTCTGATAATAAAAAATCAAAGTGGGCTTCCCTTGACATTTTATGAGACATTTGCTTTTGTTTCTAAATCAGTTTGGTTTCCTGAGCAGTTTGAGGGATCATATCCCTGTACATGATTGTTTTTCCTAAATAAATCCAGAATCTCAGAATGGTTTGGGTTTGAAGGGACCTTAAGGATCATCCCATTCCACCCCCTGCCATGGGCAGGGACACCTTCCACTATCCCAGGTTGCTCCAAGCCCCATCCAGCCTGGCCTTGGACACTTCCAGGGATGGCACATCCCAACTAAAAAGTCCATTGTAACTGTTGTAAAGTGAAATTTTCTAACCTGCTGCATCCTTCAAAATAAATGAAATACCAAAGCTGAGCATTCAACACCGGAAAGAGTAGCCTGGGTAGTAAAATATTTCTCTCTCTTAAAACTTTTTTTGGCATCACATGATAGAGGAAATTAATGTCTTTGTAGAATTCATTGAGTTTCTAATCTAGCAGGGTTTCTTCAACATAAGTAAATACACTGTAGTATTTAAATGCCTTTGAATTCCAAGGGATTCGACACTCCCAAGTGTAATTTCAGCCTTTTAAAATTAATAAATATTTTATAAAAATACAGAATATATCACGGTTTAATTACTTAGGATGATTTACCCACTGTCTGAGAAGCTTCCTGTAATTCTTATCCACTTTTATCACAGAAAAATGTTGTTATATCAAGAAAGATGTCATCTACCCCCATACTTGTCATTTGTTTAATTTTATTTTATTTCTATCTTCTTGTTTTCCTCACCATCCTTCTCCGCCTCATCCTAATGCAAATCAAGGAGCTAATTTGCATGCAATACTTTAATTTCAAGCCCGGTAAGACGACACTGTTAAATATTTGCACTACATATTTTTACCAGCACATTCTCCCTCAGCCACGTATTTCTGCAGCAGCAAATTTCAGCTAAAGTCCACGGGCCCAGATTTCAAACTGCTGCATGGAATTTCAGTTTTCTTCTTGACTGACCTGCTTAAAATAATTAGCTTTTTTCCTTATGCTGAGCTGACAGCTACCTGGGAAACAGCAGGCACTCTCAATGTTAATAATGCTGTGCAGCCCAAGGCCTTTCTCCTAAAACTCTCAGCATAAAGAAGATTGCAGCAAGTCATATTAGTTGAATAAAATCGTGGAGATGTTTCAGCTTAACGGAATCAGAGGCGAAATCAAAACACACAAAGCGAGGAACGGGGAATTAAAATTATATTTTCCCACAGGCTTTGGTTCGCCAAGCACCCGGCTTATGGTGGTGAGATCCGTAAATGATTCCTGGTGAACGCTTGGGTGTGCATCAGGCACGACCCAGCAAGATCTGGGAGGGTGGCTTGGCTTTAGGCACGAAGAAGGTTCTCCATTGGGTGGGGAATTCCCAGAAATGTGTGGGGCTGGATCAGGATCCATCTCATGACAAAGGGCAAAGAGCCAAGAGTTTTAAGGTCCCTCCCAATCCAAGCCATTCCATGATTCTCTGATCAGAACATGCAATGTGCAATGTAAAACCCACAGCACACACACATTTGGGACCATTTACCACCCAGAAATCATAAAACATCTTCTGCAAATGAGCTTTGAAAGCCGTTTGCTACTTTGAGCATGTTCCAAAAGGAGTAAACTCGGCACCCTGAGAGGCATTGCAGGTTTGGAGAGCTGTGAGGTGGGACAGGGACAGGGAAGTGCTTCCATGCCAGGGGGAAGCACACGGAGCAGTCCTGAAGGCCTCGGTTCTATCATTAAAAAGACATTTTCCTTGTATTTTTGTAACAATTATCTAATGATTTCCAACCCATATGCTTGTACCAGATGTCTGAACCTTCAGAGGCCAAATCATATTTATTCCTTCAGACAAACCACTTCATATTACTTAATAATAATACTCGGGATCATTATTGTAATTCTCATCACTTCAAATCCAAACACAGCAAATCTGATGAATAACACGCTTCAATTTTCCCCCCTGATTAATGGGCTATGTGTGTGCACAAAAACACTTCAGCCTGGAAGATGGGATTTTCCTGGTGAAGCCATTGATAGCCAGATCTTTCCTGGAGCACTTTCCCTGCACTCTGGAACAATGATTGGAATTCTCGAGTGCAAACAGCAAAATGAAACTTTCCTGTGCTGCAGCTGCTAATGGCATTAATTGCCATTTTTTTGCATTTCACTGTGTCTTCCTGTCACTATTAAGAACTGTTACTCTTGGAACACTTGTAAAATACCTGTAAAATACTTTTGAAATGCCCGTGAAACTCTGAACCTTTATTTGCATCGTGCTTGGATTGCACTTCTTGTGTATCTTCCAGTCCCTACAAACTCCACCTGAGTTTAGCAATCCAAAACCGCCCCGAACCACAAAACTCTGGACTTTCGCTGCATTCCAGAACCCAAAAAAGAGTTAAAAGTCCGCAATGTAGATAAGGTTGTCGTTGCTCTTTGATAGTAAATATTGCTTTGTGCCGGGTTACCTGAGCTGATAAGGAGCAGAAGCTGCCAGCAGCAGGATGCTGATAATGATCCTGCCTTTCCCGGTGCCTCTCATCTCAGCAGCTCTGAACTCGGCGACAAAAGCTGCTCACAGACAGTGTCATCCTTTCCTGGAATGCCGGCACGGCCTGGAATGGGATTGTCCATTAAAGCGGGAGTGAAGCGCTCGGAACAGTGAGAGCAGGCGGGGCACGGGTTTGAAAATCGCTTTTCAAAGCATTTGGACTGCTTGACCTCAGTCTGTGGGAATGTGTTGGGATCGCAACGGCACACACTTTCAGCGGGGTAAAAATGGAATTGCCCCCGCGATGGCTTGGTTTAATACAGATTTACAAAAATCATCCCTTTCTGAACTGTAAATTCCATATTTACCTTTATATCAGTGTATCCATTTCCAGTCTGATGTTCTGCAAACCAGTGCCAGTGCCTCTGTGTATAAACAGTACTTTTCACTTCCACAGAATCACAGAATCCCAGGATGGTTTGGGTGGGAAGGAACATTAAGGATCATCCCATCCCACCCCCTGCCATGGGCAGGGACACCTTCCACTATCCCAGGTTGCTCCAAGCCCCGTCCAACCTGGCCTTGGACACTTCCAGGGATGGGGCAGCCACAGCTTCTCTGGGCATCCTGTGCCAGGGCCTCCCCACCCTCACAGGGAGGAATTCCTTCCCAATATCCCACCTAAATCTCCCCTCCTTCAGCCTAAAGCCGTTCCCTCCTGTCCTGGCATTAAATGCCCACGTTTCATTAACAATTGGAGTTGCATAATTGCATCTTCCATCAGAAGTCATCCCATCATTTGTCCATATCAGTCCCAGACTACCATGTCTTTTTTCAATGGATTTCTAGGGAGGTTCTTTTTCCACTCCCGTTGGCATCCTCCTCATCCACAGGCACTTATTGATTTTCAGAGCCAAACCAACGAGTGAAAACACAGGAGTGGGAAACAGAAATTGCAGAGAGGCAAAACGGAAGATCATGGAGGTTGGAAATGAGGCTGGGTTTAACAAACCCTGCCTGAACAAACCCTGCCTGAACAAACCAACTCTGCTTTAACAAACTCTGCTTTAACAAACTCTGCTTCTTGGCTGGTTACAAGTCGGTTCTATGAAGACAACCCTTGGTAGATCACCATAAATTTTAAAATGAAGAAAGAGAATATCCCAGTGCATGACTGTCCTGTGATCTCAAGTGTCCCCCCAAGAATATTTCCTAATTAATCTGCTGGATCAGCTTTATTCCCCTAATGAGTGCAGCCAGTCTGCAGGAGGTGCTGACACTGCTGGCTCAGGGATCGTGCACTGGCATTCTGGATTTATTTTCAGAGTTGTCTCTCACTCACCAGACTGACTTTTGGGCCAGGTTTGCCTGTGGGTGAGACTCGCTAAACCGAGCTTAACCTCAGCCAGCTTTAGGACATCTCTGGCAGAAAACCCAATACCAAAACACGCTCTTGTTGTGTTTCATGGTACCAGGGGTATTGAAAATAATCATTGGGATTGAAAACAACACAGATCAGAGTGCATCCCAACTGTAAATACTATGGAATTTTTAATTCTTCAGGAAAAATCGCAGATAATGCCCCTTTCCTAAGATTATTACAGGAGATTAAGGAATACAACATAGTTTTTTCAAATAAACGATTTCCAGTAATTTTGAGGCATCATGTGAATTTATCTCAGAGCATAACTGATCATCTGGATATGCAAATCAACGTTATTTGCCAACAAATCTTGACTACAGGAAGTGCTAAAAAGATTTTCAGACCAAAATCATCTGAAGTAATCTTACCTTCAAACTCCTCTGCACTTCTTGTGTATAATCTAGAAACCTTGATTATTTTTAACTCTCCAAAGGATCACAGTTCTGTTTAAAAAATGTACTTGGCCAACATTTCAACATATCCACTATATGATCCTTTTTTCTCTGCACCAAATCTCAATTATGCAAATTTTTTATCACTTAGGGAATGCTTAGTCATGGAGCTCCATTACCATGTTTTTGGGGATTGTAACTGTGGAATAGAGGAAGCCAGTGGCTCCAGAAGAATTAGTGATGGTCTGATGGACAAATATAAATTATTCTGGGATATTCTGAACTGCTACAAATTGATAATAATTATGTTATCAGGCAGGGATGCCCGCTAGGGTTAGCCATAGGTGCAATTTATTTCCTTCTGCTCTTTCACCACTGTTGGTTCTTTCATTATGAGAACAAATAGAAACTGTTCCAGGATGGCTTTAACTCGGTTTAATATTCTGCTATAAGTTTAATTTTGTCCTTTTGTGTGACAGCCTGCCGGTTTGCAAGCAAAAAATTGAACTATTGTCTATCATTTTCCCCTCAAAAGATGGGATATTAATGAGATTTGAAAGAATAATTTGATGAGAATTTCAGCCATTCAGATCAAGTGTGACGTGGGAGCACTGGGGTGAATCCTGGCAGCCTGGCACTGCACAGGGGAACTGGGCAGCTTCTGTTCACCTGGAATTCCTGCCTGCATGGACAACATGGGAGCTGGAAATCCATCAAACCCATAATGGGGTACCTAAAGCCCTTTGAAAAACGATGCCTTTGATAAAACAGCAAAGGTTACGTGGAATTAATTCATTCCAAACGCCAGAGTTCCTCATCTATCAACATCCTTTTGTTGGAAAAGTTGATCATAACAGAAAATGGAAATATAAAAAAATGTTTTGAGAAGGAACCATTCTGTTTGATACCAGAGGAGGCCTCAATAATGAAATAACTCCAGAAGTAGCTGTGGATAAATCAAATGTGTGGGACTTATCCAGGGCAGGACACACAAAGAGCCACCCACAGTAAATGGGGAATGGCAAAGCTCCTTTCCACAGGCTAAGTGATATTGATGCTCCTGGAATGATTCACAGATTGAATGAAAACACTTTCATTGAAGGATCATTTGAGCAATTTGGTTTCTAGTTAAAAGTATTGCCTCATTGCTGATATGCAAATTATGATTCCTGCTGCTGCCACACAAGCCATTGGTAATTTGGCCTGAGAATTGTCAGAGGAACAAGAAATAGTTCATATGATGTATCTTTCTTTCAGTGATACATCCTTAGCACATTTCCTAATGTTTTTAAGTCCACTTATGAAAGCCTTGAGAAGGGTTTTCCTCCATTTTTCTCAGAAAATTATAATTTTTTTAACTTATCCTTTAAGTTTATCTTGCTTTTCCTATCCTCTGTGGAAATTTCCTGTCTATTATTATAATTTATCTTTTTTATTGCTCAGATAATAATTTGTTGCATTTTTTGATGGATTATCCACTGGGTCTCTTCATTCTCCAAAATTTATTTCTGCAGGAACAGCATTGCTGAGCTACTGCCCTAAGTGGATCCATTTCTTTTTATCTGACATTCAGGCAGTGAATATTCCAAACTCTGTTAGTTCTGAGCTTCCCTTACATTATTCTACCTGTTCCCTCCAACTGCAGGATACAAATGCAAATTTCAAAGGTTTTTTTTTCCCTTTGAGTGTCTTTTTTCTCTGTAAACTATAAAGTTGGTTTTTTTGTATAACTAAGGGAATTTCTCAGTGTGGCTTGGAAGGAACAATTGAAATCTCTCAACAATGGGCAATTAAAATCTCTCCTCAGTGTTCTGCAGTCGAGGGCATTTTCATCACGAGCTCATTGTTGCTGCTGGGTGATCAATAACAGATGCCTGCACATTCCTGGATTTAGGAATGTGCCCATTGCAGCACATTCCCATTTAGTGTAAGATCATGGAATCACTGAATGGTTTGGGTTGGAAGGGACCTTAAAGCTCATCCAGTGCCACTCCTGCCATGGGCAGGGACACCTTCCACTATCCCAGGGTGCTCCAAGCCCCGTCCAGCCTGGCCTTGGACACTTCCAGGGATGGGGCATCCATAACTTGTCTGGGTAACCTGCATGTCCCTATCCTTTGGAAAGGATTTAATGAATAGAAACCACTGCTGAACCTCCCCCACACCTTCCAGGGAAGCAGCATCTCACAGTCTGAAAGAGAACTGAGAACATCCAGGATATCCACAGGAGATTTTAATGGAGAATCGATGAAACATCAACATTTTCCCTCTTCCAACTGCACCTTAAAGCTCCCAGGAGCTGTGCTTGGCTTCTTGGGGCAGGTGGTTTTCACCTGCCCTGGGATTTTGGATGCACTTCACTCCCAAATCACTGCAATCCTCTCTGAGATATTCAAAACTAGAAATTGTTTATGTTAAATGAACGAATTCCTTCACAATCTGATGCTTACTGTCCATCTCATTGTGGAAAAGGGAATAAAAATGCTGCTGGAATGTGACTAAACAGGAGGAGAGAGACAAAAAGGGAATGGGGGAAGCTGGAGGAGAGAGAGAGGTGTAAGATGCTTTAATTCAAGTGATCATTGGCATGTCTGAGCTGTCAGGCTGACACCTCTGTCTGTCTGCACTCAGAGGGAGTTTTCCACATAAACTAAAAGGCAGATGTGCCAAATGAATCCTTTCTAGAGCTGTAGTAGCTTCATTCCACTTACACAAGACACAGTCTCTGCCTTAAGAACTCCTGAAATCCATGCAGTTTTTCCAGGCTTTGTTTGATGTCTGGAATGAAAAAGATGGACATATTTGTAGGGAATAAAGCAGAATGTATTTTGTAAAATTACTGCCTGCTACGTTTTTATTTCAAACATGCCACCCACGTTAGGACTAAAAACGCTGCACAGTCTTTTTATAATTCATCCTTGCTGGAAAGCAGTTGGTGGAGAATTTGAGTAGGAAAACCCAAACATTGCCTTGGCCTTGAATCCTCCTGAGTGCTTCAGCACAGAGGGTCAGCAAGGACACGTGTGGGGAGCCGTTGGAGTGGTGGTTAATCAGAAATAATTTCATTTTGATTCATCACTAGAGCTCTCCACAAATACAACCTCGTAATTCTTTCCTCTCTCTGGATCCTTTAACATGAACCTGCCCTTTCCAGCTCCTGCCATCTCTGCAATGGCATCAGGGACGGGAATGTCACGTTTAGTGAAAAACCTGAGCTGCAAAAGTAGCATTTAGAAGATATCTACAAAACTATTCTGAATGGAGTTGATAAATGTGTATTATTGCTCAGCAGTATTTGATACTATTGTGGTTTATTCAGTAAAATGCTTCATTTAATATCAAGTGTCACTATTTTCATCAGCAGAACCACAACCTCTATTTCTGTCAGCGTGGCAGGACAGGAGTTCTGTGAAAGAATGGCATTAAGGGGATAAGCTCTTTCTTTTTTAGCTTTTTAACCTTAGTAGGTGTTCAAACAATTTTGCAAAAGGACAAATTGTAGTTCAGTTTTTGCTTTCCTTTTTTTTCCTTCATTGCAAACAGAAATACAAGACCCTGAACCCCTCAGGATGAGATGTATGGAAATTCCTTCAGGTAGGAATGTTTCTTTGCTCAAGCACGTTGAGAAGCTTTCCTTGAGGACAGACCCAGGAAACATGGAGCTGCCTTCCCATGGGTTTTGAGACAGGATCTGGAACGGAGTTTTGCCCCACACTCCACCATCTAGAAACTGTTTTTCATGCACTAAAATGGTACTAATAATGTATTTTTCTGCACAGTGCAATGTTTCTCAAACTGCTTTCCAACTGAGGCAGCCAGGAATCCTGTAACGCTGTGTTCTCTTTTTCTAGGGAATCCACATTTCACAAACTGGGAACAGTGTTACACACACAGTTCTCCGTGTCATGGCACATGGGCTGATGTCAATCCTGCCAAAGCAAGGAAAAATTTAGGAACTGGAGCTAGTATGGCAAGAAAGTCTGGGAAGGATCCATGAAAGCATCTTATTGCTCAGCAGGCTCCAGTATCTTTGAGCCTCATTTAATGTGGTCTGAAAGTGCCGTCCACAGGGTCCAATTTATCCTGAATTTTGCTCCATAAGATGAAACATTGTGAGACAACAGAGAGCAGGAGGAGGTTGATCTCCTCTGAATCTGCATTGCCGCTCTGTCCTCCCTGGGATGGGCAGAAGTGGGAGGAAGTCGGGGCTTTTGCAGGATTTTAACCCCCGGTGAAGGTCACGAGCCCCAGCCGTGCGTGACAGCGGCGTGAGCGCCGGGAACCTGCGAGCCAGGGAAGTGGATCGCTGTGCAAAAGGACCTGACAGATGAGTTACACTTGATAAATGGGACAAGGGACACTCTCACTGAGCTCAGACTCTCCTCTGTGAGCAGAATTAAAAGGGTCTGAACGTATCTGCTCTGTAGATAGGGGAATTCCAGAATCTATTCCTAAATAACCTGATAATAAATACAGATCATTAAATTGCTAAATGTGGCTGAAATCTTTTATGGAGATAGTGCTAATCCAGTCTTGGAAGATCTGTAGACCAGTTTCTAATTGGTCCTCCAAGAGGTGTTAGAAGAGATGTGGTAATAGTGATAGGGATGCAGAAATACCTCAGCCAAATGATTTTCACAGAGAATTAGAGTCAGACTCGATTTAGGGAGACCTCTGTACAATATTTAGCTGTGGGCCAGCTCTCCATGACCCCAACCACGGCTGCAGCTCCTGGGAAAGCACAAACTGGAGCCATGGACTCGGCAAAGTGTTTTATTGTCCCTCCAGGCTGGCAGTGGTGCACAAGTTGAGTTCAAAGTGGCACCAGTCCAAGCCTTGAGGGCACTGGCTCATCCTGCCAGGCTGCTGAGCTCTGTTTGATACCTTTAACCTCGCGGGCTGGGAGGAATGGGCCTTTTGGGAAGCGTTGGTCCAGGTGGGACAGGGCTGTGTTGGCTGCTGGGGCTGCAGCTCTGTGGGGATCACACTTCCTGCTCTCCTCATGGAACACAGCAGGAAGGCCTCTGAGCTTCAGGCATTCTGGGAGATATAAACTGAAATATCCAGCAGGAAGCCAGAGCTATGATCTCCTTGGGACTGTTTCACATTCCAAAGATGAGGCTCATTCCATGCAAGAAACCTTCCCAAGGTCTTGTCTGAGCCGGTGGAAGCCTTGAGAAGACATCAGGTCACTCTGCTGGGGACAGCAACCCTTCCAGAGGGATGCTGGAGCTTTTCTTAGTTGTATTCAAAACCTCTTCCAAAGGGAATGGCCAAACCTGCCCGGACAGCTCATTCCAGCACTTAACCGTGCTGAATATCGGGAAGCTGTTCCTTGAAATCCGACCTGGGGCACTCGCATTGCAGAGCTGTCAGCTCCGAGGTGGGCTCTGCTGGCCCTTTCAAAGCAAACACTTCGCAACACTCAACAGTTGTTCCCAAAATTCATTACTGAGAAGGATTAAAGTCCGAAACTTGTAAGGGGAACGGGAGAGGAATTGCAGCCAATTCTGATTCGGTGAACTCCCAGTGACAACTGGAAATGTGGTGCTGGTGGGACACGGGAATCCAAGGGGGAGCCACAACAGCAAATTGTTTGTTTCAGTTGTAAAATTGGTGAGAGCAGAAGGAAAACGACGAAACCTTGACTTTGGAACAGCTTGGAAATTCCACGCTAACTCCGTATTTGTGGCTCAGACCTCCCCCACACCTATTTGTCTTCGGAAAGAGCTGAAAAGATGTTACAAAACCCCACATTTTTCTAAGTAAGGGATGACCTCGGTTATCTACTCCAGTTTCAAATTGCATCTTGTGGAATTGTGTTCGTGCTTTATGGGATTCTGAGGTCAGGCTGGGGGGAGCAGGGAAGCCAAGGATCACCCAGCTCAGCACCCACCAGGCTGCTCCGGCTGTGGATCATAATGTTTAGCTGTGTTTCCAGTACATTCCGAGATTGGATAAAGATGATGTCCTGCAGACAGGGGAGGCTCCCTGGCTGTGACACGTCGCTCCAGCACGGGGAGTGATCTAATGGGAAGCAGAGGAAGAGGGAGAGGGGTTTGCCGGAGCCCGGCGTGCTGGGAATGTTAACAAGTCCTCCCACGTCATCAGCTTCCCTGCTCTCCACTCCCTCCCTCCCTGCCTTTCTCTTTTATGAGCCAGCCTGAAATCAGGGAATTACATGCTAAGGAAAACCCTTCAGCTAAACATATAATTATTCTGCACAGGATCAGTGCAGCACAGTTAATCAGTTTACCAACTGAATTAATTTTTATTTTTTTATGTCTGCATCTCCTGTTGAGAGTGGAGAAATTCTAGATTTCAGGGGGAAAAAATGGCATGCAGTTGTGAAATGAGTGTCTAAAGCAGACCATTTCTGAGGAGAGGAGCCTCCACCTCAGGCTGTTTTGGCAGACAGACCTGTCAGTCCCCAGGACTTCGAATCACACACTCTGTGTGGAGTTATTACAGGTACTTAGGAAATAGCTGGTTTCCCATTTTAATTTTCAGCTGTTCAATAAGATTCCATTCTCTGAAAGTCGCAGCTGTATTTCGTGGCATTGTATTTCACTTCAGTGCACGGTATTTCATTTCATTTCCTTGGACTGCTTGGAAAAGTGAGTATTTATTTGGGCAGAGGTGTCACTTGCCCGTAAATGAGTTCACGTTTTAAATGACCTACTTGTAAACTGCTCCCCTTAGGAAGTACAACATCTCCTGTGCTCTTGGTTGTAAAAGTACAGGGAATATCCTTTAGATTCTACTTCCAAAGGAAACACAAACTAACACACCTTTATTAATTCAGTGAGACATCCCACCCCCCCTCTGTGCCCCCAGCCCCAGGCTCTGTGCAGGATTCCCTTGCTCAGTGCTTGTTAAAACAGATGGGTTTGGGGTTGGAGGGGTCACTGATAACCTGCAAAGTGTCCCCGAGTTTCACAGGGAGCTCCTGCACCAAAAACCAGCCAAAGTCTCCAGGTAAAGCATTCCAGAGGCACATATTGGAGGGTAGTTTGTCATTTAGGAATGTGACCAGCCAGAAGCCGCTCTGATCCTTCATGCACTGGGGAGCTTTATGGGCAATGTTTGTTTCCCAGCAGTGCCACAGTGGAATTAAGGCAAGGCAAAGGTTTTTCCTGAAGTACCTTTTGGGCCCATAGTACCTATCCCAGGAAAAGAGGGGGGGAAAAAAAAGAATACTGACTGAAAACTGTTGCTAAAAATATCTTCCCAATTAACGTTTTCAGCTCCTTTGAAGCCTTCCCTTTTAACCACAGTGCCTTCTGCTGTCTCTGCTAAACTTTACCAAATATTTTTATATGAAGACAATGTCTTTAACACAGAAGTATCCAAGAGTTTTAACTTCCAGATTCCAGCCTGAGGAATCAATTTCTCCAGGCTTGCATGGCCTTTTCAGGTTGTCCACACCATCAGAAGCAGCTCCCTAATTGAATTCCAGTTGAGTGCATTCCCGAGAAAGGAACTGTGGATAAATACAAGATGCCAACTTGTCATTATAATGTTCCTTAAAGCCTACCAATTCTTACTTTTTTGGCAAGTAACATTTCCTTGAGGGAAAGAACAGAAGGGTGTCTCCTCCTGGGGGGGTTGGGGGGGCTCAGGCTGCAGCTGCTGCTCCCATCGGATGCTGTAAGCAGGACACATTCTGGGGCCATTAACATCATTTTTGGGGCTTTGCTCCATCTTCTCTACAATTATTTGATGTTGCTGGTGCTCGCTGTTCGTTTCACAATGTGGACTTTGCTAATAGATTTTAGAAATAAGTTACAATGGCTTCAAGAAATATGATAAATACGAGGTTTGAAAGCATGTTTTTATTGTTTCCCTATGAAATATGTCAGAATTTACAAGCTCCAGATATAAAATTAATTGACTACATGTTTTTAAGCCCCCCAAAAGGTACATTACAGTGGCAATATTTGCTCCATTGTTTATTAACATGTTGCTATCTACAGTAAAGATGATATTCCTCATTCATAAAGTGGTAATTTTTCAAAAATGTCTTTAATTTCTCTTTTACTGCTGTGAGAGAAGTGCACCCTTCAGAATAGGAGAAATACATAAAAAACTCCCTCATCACTGAAAATCACTGCCCGTGCAGACCTTGGACCCCTCTGGCACATGGATTTAGCAGGAGGACTGTGGCTGATGGAGCTGAACTACAGAACACACGAAAATCACAGGCAAACAGTGGCCACAGTTGGGCAATTTGGGCAAAGTAAGGTATTTACAAGTAGTTTTAAACTGATTCTGGTCTGCCTTTTGTGAGGGTTAGGTCTTTTCTTTGGCTGCAACTGAACTGTGCATTGGAAAAGGTAAATGCTGGGATAAAAAGGGGGCTCGTAGTATTAACATGGGAAAAATGACAAATGTGCAACTTTCCTGTTTGTGGATGTGCAGCTCATGTTACCAAGGAAAATATTGATGTTGTAAATAATTTAATGTTCATTGCATTATCCTCATTTATGCTGGAACCCAGAGGCACATCACTGCCAACGCTGCCTACTCCAGATATCCCTATGGATGCACTGTGCAGTCTGGTATGGAAATCCAACTGTCAGGCAACTCCAGACATTTAAAAACCTGCTGCTTGTACGACCTTCTTGCACCGCACATCGTGGATTAATGTTCCCCAAGACGAAATTAGTTTGCATCAAAAAGGATAGAAAAGTAGCAGGAAGTATTTTTGAATTTAGCAACAAGTATTCCACACACTTTGACATGTAATTTACATTCTAATTCAAGTAATGGGTTGAAATAGCAGAGTGATCTGTCCGCTTTTGAACTCTTTTAGGTACTGAAAATAAAGGTGTGGATCAGAAAACTCTCCTCTGCACCTACATTAGGATTTGGTATCACGCAATGACATTGGAGCCTGGGAATCAATCCTATATCTAAAGGTCTCAGGATCCATCCCAATGACCTGCTTAAGCCCTCCCAAATACCCCGAGTTCCCAAACACCTGAGAAACAAAGTGAATGCATCCCCCCAGCCACCCGTTCGCTTCACAGGGCTCTGTGCTTGTAAGAGAATAATTAGCTCATAATGGCAACGTGCCTGATGAGCACCACAACAGCCCAGTTTCAGCGAAGTGTGGAGAGGCAGCTCAGCAAGATGAGATCAGAGCCATTCCCTTATCCATGAGAACACTTTGAAAGCTTTAAGGACATTACAGTGGGCATCCAATTCAACCCCGCCGTAAGTTCAGCCATCGCATTACAGGAATCATTGCCAGGAGTAACCTACACCCCAAATTCGCACCTCTTCTCCTTATATAACACAGGTCCCCCAAGGCAGGAATTATCTGTGTGTGAGACAGGCAGCTCATCAGAAGCACCGTACAACACTAACGCATCCCACTGTGGGAATCCATCCTCCCCCCCCCCCGCTCCGGAGAAATTTAAACCACTTATCATCAGGAACAATCCCTCGCCCTCCCATCCGTCGCGGGCTGTTCGCAGCACGGCCGAGCATTGTCAGGCAAAACATGTCAGGGCTGACGGCTGTGTCGGGAAGCCGCGAATGTGGGGGGAAATCATCATTCCTGTCAAGTTATCCCGGCGAGTTTCCCCGCGGAGCCCCGCGCCTTCCCGCGGCCGGGGGGGACGCGCGGCCCCGGACACACGGCCGGGAAGCCCGGACAGAGCAGGACGCGTCCCTAAAGGAGCAGGATGCCTCAGGCCAGCCCCCGGCGCCTTGTGCTCCTTGTGGTACCCAAAACTACAGCCAAGCGCTGCACAGCCACTGCATCGCATCACCTGATACGAGCAAACCAGAGCTAACCGGGGCACATTCCGAGCAGCCGAACATCCCGGCGCTGCCCTGTGCGAGGCATAATGGAGCCGGGAGACACAAACACTTTCCGCCCGCATTGTCCAGCAGATGCAGTTGATCCCTGCTCCGTTCTCGGCAGCGATTCCCACAGCGCAGCGCGGCTCATCCAGCCTCTCCTCAGCCCTGGCTCTGGCAACTACTGAGCAAAGCAGCATAGGGATGACCACAACTGAATAAACTCTTCCCAAAACAAAGAATGCGGGAGCACGGATGCAAATTGCCGGGATCCAAAGTGCAGACAATACGCGGCAATAAACGATCCTACCTTTCATCCAATCCACTACTTGCTTGGGCGTCCACTTGCTAATAGGTTCCATAACGAGAGCCATCATCAGATCACTTTATCGTTCACACCGAAATCGGGGAAAAAAGGAGAGAAAAATCGTATCAGAGCATGGCTGGGCTAAGAGAGCCGTCGGCTTTTACAGTGCAGTTCAAAGAGGAGATGATGCTTTGTCCCTCCAGGTTTCTCCCGCACTGATTCAGTAATGTATAAAATTACACCGCTTGATCAGCTCTGGCACCTCCCCCACTGCACACAGCCTGCAACACCCGGAGCACCGAGCCAGGAAATGGTGCAGTACAGACTCACTTACCCGAGCCTGTGCCCGCCGAGCCTCCGGCGCGGC
>VZRJ01004868.1:120691-137746 GCA_013397565.1 Ptilonorhynchus violaceus | reverse complement strand
TGGCACGACACGCGGGGCGAGCCCCGCACGCCGAGCCGCGTTATCCCGGTGCGAGCCCCGGGATGCTCAGCGGGGAAAATGGCACTCCCGCGACTTGATAGCGGATTGTCTCGGCTTCATTGTGAATATGCTGACTGTCACTCAGCCCAAAGTGAGGATAGAAACGTCAGGATCCCGCCTGGCATCTGGCAAAACGCTGAGCATCTCCATCTTTACAATGCGAAATGTTGCTGGAGTCTCGCGCTGTGTAATCATGTAATTCAGAATGTCAAACACAGTATGAAAAGTCTTACCCAAGGAAAAAAAAACTACCGGGAGAAAACTCTTTTTTTTTTTTTTTTCCTGGCCGCATTCAGAGCCAGGATATTTCCTCCTGTGAGCTGCTCATTTTGTAGTGAATGACAGCATCGGAGTCAATTTGTACTACTACAGCACTTTAGGATAGGCAAGTACAGCAAGTATTTTGACTCTCAGTACTGGGATCATTAGTCAATCTCTCTCTTTTGTTGTGAAGAAAAAAATGTTTTAAATATTCCTAACGCTGAAGTTTACTACCCTCCTGACAGATGAAGGTGAAACATTTTAATGGGATGTGTCAAACAGCACTTTTTGGCCCCGTTTGTGACTCTCTGCCTCTCATGCAGCACAAGTTCTGCATCCTGTGGCTCAGGAGGTGCTGCTGACTCCAATCCATTGTCTGAGATCTGCAGCCCCACTATTTTATCCTAAGGGGAGAAACTCAGATTCCAGAAAAAAGGCAGAACAAAGCAGTTCCACCTTTCTCCTCAGGGATCTTTCATCTGTGCCTTTTCTTCCTGAGCTGCCCCAAGTTCCCCCAGCACATCAGGGGAAGGGGATGATGATGTTCCCATGTCTGCTCCCCCCGGGGCTGGGTTGAACTACCCAGGCTGAGATTTGTCCTCTCTGTCTCAGATGAGGGAACGTGAAATACCAGTGGAATATTTATCACAGAATCCCAGGATGGTTTGGGTTGGAAGGGACCTTACAGCTCATCCCATTCCAGCCCCAGCCATGGACAGAGACACCTTCCATTATCCCAGGTTGCTCCAAGCCCCGTCCAGCCCGGCCTTGGACACTTCCAGGGATGGGGCAGCCACAGCTTCTCTGGGCAACCTGTGCCAGGGCCTCACCACCCTCACAGCCAAGAATTCCTTCCTAAAACCTAATCTAAACCTACTCTCTGTCAGTTTATCCTCTACTCTTTCAGGGTTCTTTTTTATACAGTTAAAGATGCAGACAGGCATCCTTTCCCCCCCCCCCCAAAAAACGTCTCCAAAGAGCTGTGCCATTCTCAGCTCAGTGATGCACTCTATCCTTTTTTATTTTCCTTTTGCTTTGGGAAATGGTGTGATTAGTATTCTATGATGTATTTGGAGTGCTCAGAGCACAGATCTTCTTTACAAAAGGATTCACATCAATTCTCCTTCAAGAAGGCTGAACAGCATGTCAGCTTCCTCTCGGAGTTTTGGGAGACCACTTTCAGTAGCTTTAGTTCTGTCTAAATAGCTGTTTACAATGGACATAATAATGACAAAGCTCTCAAAGGCACAATACTTCTCTTTTTAGGCAACAGTGGGCTAGAATTGAGAATAAATATTTCTATTAGCTGTTGGAAATGGTACAAGTTGTTTTGGGGCTATTCTTCCTAAAAACTCTTAATTTTTTTAAAGTTCCATGCAAGCATGGAAGAATTTGAGAGAAGCTATGTTGGGTATGAACTTGGTATTTTGACACATTTGCACGAAAAAAAAAATCTTCATTCATGATTGTTTGGACTATTTCCCTAATTCCTGTCATTTGACAGACATTCTGTCAATGCCCCTTTGTCTCACATTTCCTACCAGGCTTGACTGGGCACTTTTTAAATATATTTTGACATATTTTTGAAAGAGGATGAAGCCTGAATTCAAAGCCCATCAATGTCAGTGGGCATAATTCCACTCGTTTTAATTGTCCTTGGATGACAAAAGAGGCCCTAAACTATTATTTTGGAATTGGGACTTCCATTTTCACAATGAGAACCTTCTCAATCCTCCATGTCCTGTTCCTGAGGCTCCTCCCCACAAAGATGGTTTGCATTTCCATTTATTCCCACTGTTATTCACCACCACGCTGCTGGGTCAGGCAGCAACCATAATTTAGCTGGAAGACCTTGGCTATAAGATAATCTCCTGTGATTTTATTTATTACTACTATTCACAGTTTATCTGTATTTTGGGATTTGACAACCTTCAGGACGACTGTCTGCTTTTTGTTCTACTTCTTGGAATTAAATATTCAAAGCTGTTAAAAACCCCTCTGTTTCCCTCCTTCCTGATGATTTATTCAGGTTCATTCTCCGTTGCAAAGATCAGTGCACGTGGCCCTGGTTTGTCACGAATCATTCCAGCCCCGGGGAAATGTCCCTTCGACTCCCCTCACGGGTATGTTCAGATTGGCAGCCCGTGGATGGTTCTACCTGGGGATTTCCTCTGCTCCTCGTTTCGTTATTTCAAGGAAGATTCATTCCTCACACCCACGAGAATGTCACAGGAACGTGGGAAGATCAGGAAAGGAGCCTGTGACAGACCATGGGACTCAGTGATGGATCCAACTGAGCACTGGAAAGGCCAAATGGAGTCAAGGCGTGCCCAGGGTATTTCTGGAACCACGGTTCAAGTCAGTTCAGAGCACTTTTTAACACAGGTTGGCCACTCTGCCCGCTGAGGTAATGACTCTGGGATGAGTAATTGTGGGATAAGCACCCCCTGCACTGAGCTGTCCTCACTCCTGGCACGGCTCTAAACCTCCTCCCTCACAGCTCTGCCAGCCATGGGTCACTGCAGTGGAAGAATCCTGAAAAGTCACTAAACAAGGGAATTTTTTCAAAAAATAGGTGAAACTGTGTGATCCCTGAAGCTATTCCATGTGTTTTTCTGGATGTTTATTGCAAGGCTTCTGCCTAGATCTATCCCCCACCCTACCTGGCACTGCTTCCTAACGCCGACATAAAAGCAACAATGCATTCCCATGACTGTGTTTTTCTTCCAGGCTGAATGTAGCAAATCAAGGGAAAAAAGATCAAGGAGCATCTTTCTCACTATTATTCTATCTAGGTCATGTAAATGAGAAATACTTTCTGACTGAAGTCTGCATAAGCATCGGGGCAAAGTGAGGCGTTTGAAAGGGAGAAAGGGAGCAGAGCTTTCACTACACAACGTTCTTGTCAAAGGCCTCTATAAAATAATCTGGTGATTCCAGCCCGTAATCGTCGCTGCTGTCTTGACAGCAAAGGCTGCACAGACTGGTGGGAAGGTTTGGAGTCCCTCCTCCTGCACAGCAATAGTGCTGTAGCTTTTGAGCACTGCCTGGGATCTGTGGGATTGCTAATTAAACCATCACTCTCCCTATCTTCATGGTCACTGTGGGAGGCACTGAAATGTTCCTGTGTATTTCATGGCCAGTGATAACTTTCCAATTAAGGATTATGCTCAAATCTGGTACCAGAGTCAGGCTAACACTCAGAACAATCGTGGCTTTCTTGCAGTTCTCATTTGGTAACAATTATTCTCATCTTCTTTGATGAAGAAATAACTTGTATGTTGTGAAATGAGTCCTTTATGAGCGGGTTGGTTTAATAAAATCTTGACATGGCATTTGATGTCCATTATGGAAAAACACGAGCATGCATTTCCAGATTAAATAAGTCATGAATGCCCTGGAAAAGTGGTATGTAGTGTTATAACTTAGGACATCTATAATTTATGTTATTAATGGAAATGTAAGCAAAATCTCTAAGGAAATGACTGTTGGACTCTCGGTTATCATTGAAGTTTTTTATCATGTAACATTCACATATTGTACAGCTGCTTTTTGTGGAAAAGAACATCTTTTTAAAAAGCAGAATGGAGCTCAGTTATTAGTTTTGATCGGTTCTGTTCCAAGCCAGGTTCTGCCTGATGCTGCCTCCAACCCTCGAGACACTTGTTCCAGAGATGGCAAGAAAAGTGCCTCTGGTGAAGCTGCGTGAGAGCAACAAAGCTCGTGCTGGGAGAACAAAACCCAGCTTAGGTTTGTGATAGGGATCAACAGATCCTCCTGTTTGATGATAAACCCTGGCCTTACTTAACCCTGGCCTTACAGGCTGAGGGGTTGGTTCTGCCTGTTCTCAGGGGACAGGCCAGCTCAGGACAGCGGGAGGAGGGTCCTGTGCTCTGAGCAGCCCGAACAGGGCTGGAAGGAAAGGGTTTGGATCATCCCCAACTCCCAAAGAGCATCAACAGGGAGGTGCTACATCGTCCACCAGTCTTCATTTCAGATCACAGGATATGCTGAGTTGGGAGGGAACTGCAAGGACCAAGCCCAACTTTTAATGAATGATCCATTTGGGATTGAATCCACACCCTTGGATTCTCAGCACCAGGCTCTGGCCAACTGAGCCAATGCCTCGGGTGAATATTCCATTGTTGTGTCCAGAGGCTGTGGCTGCCCCATCCCTGGAAGTGTCCAAGGCTGGACAGGGCTTGGAGCAACCTGGGATAGTGGAAGGTGTCCGTGCCCATGGCAGGGGCTGGAATGGGATGGGCTTTAAGCTCCTTTCCAACCCAACCCATTCCACGGTCCCGTGATTCTCCAGCCCACGCCGCAGGCGCTGCCGGAGGTTCTCTCCCGGTGGAGGCACCGGGGCTGGTTGTCCTTTGTGGAATTCTGCTGCCCCGGGCAGCAGGGCCATTCCCGCGGAGCCCCGGGATGCTGAGGATGGTGTTCCACATTCTGGAGTGCCATCTGCTGGCACCGCACCCGGCGGCAGCTCCGGCAGCGGGCACTCGGGAGCCTCCCTTTTAATAAACCCTGATTGATTAATTAATTCATTAATTGCATTTCATTTTCACCGCTGGCGCTGGTTGTTGCAATAGCTTACAGTATTCCTTCCTCAGGAGCCCTCTGCAGTCTCTGCTCTTCAGTCACAGGTATTCACATCCCAGTTTTTGCATGGAGCCTCATTAGAAATTTCTATTTTTCACGCTCCATTCAGTGACAAAACTGTTTTATTAATGTGCCTTAGTCATAATTTATGATACTTTACATTAATTGGGTATTAAAACATCCTTAACAAATGGTTTGGAAATCAGGGCTAACATTCCAAAAATGCAAGAAATACTCCATTTCTCGGGACCGTGGAGAAATTATTTCATAATCACTCGCTAGAAAACATGTCTTGACATTGCTGAGATGGTTCTTTGCACTGCTTTTCTCTTGGTCTATTTTAGTGTTCGTAAAAGCTCCTACTCTGATATCTCCTGAGACTGAAATCCTCTATTTAGCCACAAAACTTGTGTATCATGGACAGAGGCACTGCAAACTTCCTCCTGCCTTGCATCACTTTCATCATAATATCACCTGCTTTTTGCTGAAGCTGCCCTTTAGCTTTTGTTGCTCTTCCTGGACACCAAGAGCAGCGTTTATATAAAACAGATTCTCTAATTACACATCTCTGGGAAAAAAATGATCAGCCCTATTCAGAGTTTTAAATGCAGCTTCAGTGTATTCGTGTCAAAGGTCTCATGTAGAAAAACTGACCTAAGAAATGCACTTCTTCTCTACTAGAAATCCATTGAGTTCAGTGAAGAGGTTGTGAAGCTGCACTGGGATAATTTTTTCTCAGAGAAGATGAACTTCGTGTTCTTAGACTGCAAATGAGCAGAGAACACTGAAATATTTTTGTATTAATGGAAGGGGGATGGTCTGTTTCCAGCCTGTGTGCTGCTATCACCAACGTGTTCAGAGCCTCCAAACAAGAGGGAATGTCCCAATCTGGGAATCTCCAAAGCAGAGATACAAGAAGAAGCAGTGCCAGGGAAAGAGGCTTGCACCTTGCCAAGGAAAAGGATCTTTCCATGTGGAGCCTTGTGCCACTACCAGGAATCACAGCTTCTTGCCTGGATAAACTTCATGAGGACACAGAGATTGGAGTCAATCTTAACTTAACTGGAAATCTGCAGACAGATCCTTTGTTATCATTTTTTCTACACAGAATTCCTCTGGGAACAGCTAGGAAGTTCTGCTAAATTCAGAATTGACAAGAAAGTGTAGCTAAATGAAGGAGAAGCAGGGAAATATCTTGCAGCAAATCTCTTGGAGTGTCCCATGCAGCTTCAGAGGGATCCTGCAGCACTGGGCAGGCCATTCCATGCTCAGCATGGATTCACTCTCTTAATTCAGTTTTCCATAACGTGGAGCTTATAGCACTGACAGTCATGGGGTCAGCACGAGAGTTCCTGAAGGCAAAACTGGGCAATCTCTTTCCAAAATATGTTCCAGCTTAACAGAAGTCATTGGTGTGATGCCAAATTTATTACCCGTGGATCAACGGCCTTTATTTTGTTGGTATGATGTAGATCAGACTGCAACTTTCCTTTTTGGCCTTAAAATCTTTGCATTTGGGAATTTTAAAACTTGAGTGCTGCTAACTCCAGCTTCTTTTCTTTGAAGAAAACAAAATATTAGAATATTTATTATTACAATATGTTTATTATCCTGTCAATATATCCATATTCATTTATATACAATATAATTTATATTTACCTTTCCCCTTCCTCTAGTAAGTAAGTGGAAAATATTTACTTGATAAAAAGAGAATAAATGTTCAATATACTTCCTCTGCAAGAATCACATCACAACTTTTAAGCAATAAACCATCTGCTTCTCACTACATTAGGTAAACAATATTACTTTGGGAAAAGACCGGTAATAATGGAAAACTTGACAACAGTAATAAAACTTCCAAACTATTGATACCAGATTCCCTTGTAATTCATTATTTGCTGGCTGGCAAGTTGGCTTTGAAGCACAACTGCCTGTTGATTGTCCTGATGCTTTCATGAAACCAACTCTGAATATTCTGTGATTCTGTGAAGCTCGGGCTGTATATTCTGGAAAAGGAATATGGAAAAGGAAAAGCCCAGAAATGTTGCAAATGGACTTGTTTTGCCATCGAGGGACCCTCAGTCTGGTGGGAGAGGAGGGACAAGTTCATGTTCAAGCATCCAGGAGAGCCCGGGGTGCTCTCCAGGCAATGGTGTGGAGAACAGTTCTGCTGAGAAAAACCAGTTTATTCTTTCGTGTTCCATCGTTGCCTTCTTCTCCACCACCCCACGGCAAAATCTGCCCCACAGGGATGATTGAACGTGGGCTTCAACATTAAAAGAGTCACTTTGCCTTGCAGAGATCTCTGATGGGGCGACCCAGGATGTGCTGGCAAGGACAGTGTCAGATTCATACAACTACAACAATTATGATTATTCTGTCTTCATTGTCCCGCGTGATTTTTGGTCCAAGCTCGTCTTTCACATTGCCAAGTGACTGGTGGCAGGAGAAGCTTTTCTTCAAGGCATTCTCAAGATGGCTTTTTCTTTATCTTAGCATCTCTGCAAAGCCCTGCTATTATTAGGTCTTTCTAATGCCTTGGTTAAAACCTCAGAGATTATGCTCCTACTTTATACTCCAGCAGCCTCTTCATTCTCCGTGTTTAGTTAGACTCAATATTTGCTTGGAGGGCTGGCTCTGCAGTGACTGCAGGGATATTCCCAGTGTGTGGCTGAAGCCAAATTTTGTATTGCCTCAGTCTTTGCGAGCAGAAATAGAGATATAATCATCTGAAAGTTAGAAAAACAAAATTCATGTGGGCCATGCCAGAATAACCTGACATCAAAACATCCGCTGCAGCCTTCACCGTGTTCACTTCAGAGAATTTAATATGTAAAGCTTCCTATGCTGCCCTTGGTACAGCTGTGAATGGTGAAACCTCGGGTTTGAATGCAGAGCTGGATATTTTTGATCCCCTCTGTAGCCACACACTGGCACGAGTTAAACACTGATCCGAAAGGAGGATGCAGAATAAAAAGGTCTCTTCCCTTCAGCCTGTCTCTCCAAATTAACTTGATTTGCTGTTTAGAGACTAAGGAGATGATGGTGATGTGTCCTGTCGTGTTTTCCTCTGCATCCCAGCAGCGTGCCCTTTGCTCTTAACCAGGAGCTTTGCAGCAGCAACCAGCTTTCCTCCTGGAATTAATTTCTCAGGGCTCTTCCCATTCCCACCGGCTCTGCTCTCTCTTACATGCAACGGTAGCTTTCTTTTCAAAGAGCTTGGGAAGCAAACAACATCCTGTTTTCCTTTTGGACAACCTGAAACCATGTTAGATGGTGACAAGACGTGCTCTGATCAAGCCGAGGAAGGTATAAACTAATTGCCAAGAGCTTCAGAGTCAGCTTGCATTTCTCTCTCACCCTCTTGTAGTGACAAATTGCACCAGCTCAGCTCCAAAATCAAGACCTGCCATGCAGAAGCCTTGTTCATAGGGAGAGCTGTCAGAACCCTCAGCCAGGTGCAGCTCCTGGTCCTATTCCTGCTCCCAGCCCTCCTTCCTTCCATCAAGCATCTTGACAGCTCTGCAGCCAGGCACGCTCCTCCTGTCCCCTGAGAGGGAAGGACAGGCTCCCTTCAGCCACCAAACACCAGCCACAGCCCTGCCACTAAAATCTGGGAATGGATCCCTTGTTTCAGGGGTCTTCCACAGCCAATTCTTTAAATACTCTCAGATTTCTGATATATCCAACCCACGGAGCGTTTCCTCGGGACCTGTGTCCTCCAGGCCTCACAGGAGCTGTTTTCTTCTCAGGTCTCCATGAGGAGTCCACCTTCTCTTTTTCAGCCTCATCAGCCTGAGAGAAACCTGCATTTTTATTTTTATCAATCTCTTCTCTTATTTGGGCTTGTTTTGCCTGTGAGAATGATTAGAAATGCTCCTATTAAAATAGCCAATCCTAAAATAAGGAGGCAAGACTTTACACAGACATGACCATGACCAAGCCTTGCCCTTGGAGTGTCCTCCACCTCCACCAGCAATTCCCCACATCACTGAGTTTTATTAGTTTTGTTCCTCAAGTTTCTGTTTGTTTCCCAGTTGAACCCAGTCCACCAGCTGCAGGACAAAGAGGGAAAACCTGTCCTGCAGTTCGAGCTGTTGTGGGTTTATTTTTCAGTTCAGCAGCAGCAAATTTTGGCTCCAAACCCTCCCTGCAGGTGTTACCTCTGTGAGCCAGAGCTGTGAAAAGGTGAGACAGGTGAGAAACCTGTGAAGAACTTGGACTTTATTCCATGGTCCCTGCAGACAAGGCCCTGTGTCTTCTGCCTGGAAGAGCTCGAGGATTTTAGTGACTATTTCAAGTAATTATGCTTAAATAAAAATCAAAGTCATATATCCCAATATTATCTCCCTTTTCCTCATAATTCCTCCAAGGCTCATCTCGGGATAATAACTTTCCATCATGTGAGCTACCCATTTAACATTTTCTTAACTCTTTGGGGAAGGGGCATAACTGTGCAGCTGCCTTAAATTAATTTGAAAGAGTTAGAAAAAAATATTGCTTTCATTCATCTATCCGTAAAACCATTCCTATTATCTCCATCTATTATTTATAAATTCATTTTGCATTCCCAACTAAACCCCACACCGTCGCTTATGTTTAATGCTGCCTGCCCATTTTGCTGATGAAGTGCCACATTTGCTTCATTTCTGCATCACATCTTTTGAATAAATGTCTAATTTCTGCAATCATGGATCTTGCTAAGGAAGTTTTTACTCCCTTTTGTGTAGCTCCCCTGTTCTGCTGTACTGCTGCTCTCTCCCAGTACATCATCATGGAACTTAGCAGGACATTCCTCATGTTAATGGAATGTTCTGCCCATATATACAGATATTTATAATCTCCTGGGGGAAAAACTGTTTTAGTGGCTTTTCATAGCACAATTCATTTTCTTATTTCTACTTATTCACAGAAAACGTTAGGATTAAAAATAGCTTAGGCTGAAAACTTTGTTGAAGGCTTTTCCCCCTAAAATTATGAATGACATGATGTCACACTTAAATAAAAATATGTATCATTAGCTGTGAAAAAAGTGACAGAAAAAATAGATTACTTTTAAAATACATTTTTACACTGTTTGTTAATAGATCTTTGATGAACTTTCCTGGTAGCACATCACCTTGGTTGGAATTCTAACATAAATGCTAGAATACAGAAGTTAATCATTTTGCTGATAAATTGCCACTAGAATCAAAACTTGTCAGGAATTGTGACTCACATTTTCCCTCTCTTTCCAGTTTTGGGTGGCTGCTTGCAGACTGTGACCCTGTTTGTTGAAAGAGCATTTTCAAATTCTTATATTTCTCACAAATGTATGTCTTGGACACTAAAATCTCCCTCAGGCAAATAAATTTTTTATGCTGAAAATAAGCACTCCCCTTTGTACAATTGTAGCTGTATCAAGTTAATAGCTCTAAAATATGAGTTGATTTTAATCCCGATTTCCAAGCACTGCTTTGCCAGTGCAGCACCTAGAAAGTGATAGAAAATCAAGATGAGCTTTCATGGTCTTGCACCAACACATGGAGGTGACAGGGAGAGGATTGACATTAAAAAGAAATCCAGAATTAAATTTCCATTCCTGGAACTCAGTTCATCACCTTTGATAGGGCTGTTGGGTCACTCTTGTGGTTAAACACCAACCATGACTATTTGAATATTCCTTTCCAGTCAGCTGTTCCTTCTCTGCGTCCCAGGAATTTCAGCCGGATCCCGTTTCTTAGGTGGCTCAAAAAAATATCATTCAGTATTAAAAATAATCGTAGCAAAGTTACATTTATGTCCATGAAGAATTTTGTTGCTCGAGTAAAAAAATCCTTTGGACTCATAACTTTCCCTTTCCTTCCTACAGCCACAACCGTGGGGCTGTGGCAATCACAAGAACTCACGTTATCAAACCACTTAAGCACCGCATAAGGGCCTGCTTTGACTTGGAAAGTGGTTATGTTAATTAGCTCAAATTTGCAAGAATTTGCCTCAATAGGAACAACTTGACATTTACTTTGAAAGGTCTAAATGTTTCTGCGGAGTTCAGACACCAGTACCGCTGGTAACGTGTCCCTTTTTCTTTGCCCCCTTTCCCAAATGACGCCACGAACACAAAAAGTTCATTTGCAAATGTTTACCTAAAACAAACGACTTACAGGGGGCCTGTCGGGGCGGCTCACACAGATCCCGATGAAGTCGAATCCCTGGAATAGACTGTGCCATGAAGTTGGGCTATTTGCTTTTCCTCAATCCTCCCTGGCTTTAGATGCTTTCCCATCTTCCCTAATCCCTGCTGAAGGGCACAGCTCATTAACCTGGGATGGGGCCCCGTCGCTGCTTTCACAGACTCCAGGACTCACCTGCACCGTGCCTGGAGAGGCACCGAGCATCCAGGGAAAAATCTCTTTGTGGAATGGCACGGAGCCACCTTTCCCTGCCCTTTTCGAAGCCCCACAAAAGATCCCTCTCCTGCTGCAGAGCATCAGAGACGCGCTGCTCGCCGGGCTGGCCCTCCCGCATCCCATGGGGAATTATTCATTTCTTTCCATGCTTCGCACTCCCAAAGCACATCCAAGGCATTCCTTGCCCTGTTTCACCACCCTATTTTCCCTCAGCAGACACTGCTCTCTGGCATCTCCTTTGCCACCCACTTTTCACGTTGTTGTTAAAATCCTGCATTGAGCACTGCCCCTCTGAAACTGCACAAGCGACCACGGCTTCGCTCCCCATTTTTTTAATTCCCAGAGTTAGGAATTGATTAGTTAATGGAGCTTGAGCTCCGTGGCTTGCAGCACCCTGCACCCTTTCATTAGCTGGGAATCCAGGATAAACACGGTAGTTTAGGGCCACTGAGCAAATCCATCAGCTCCGTGCCATGACAGGTCTTTGGACTTTGGGAGCTTTATTGAAATACACTGTCAAAGCTACTATTTTTTTTCCTATATTATATCAAAAAGGTTTTTCTTAATATGATGTGTTAGGGCACAGTGGAGGCAGCTGCTTCCAGGGAGCCAGGAGTGGGTGCTCCCAATGGAGCAGGGTCACAGCCAGGACTGAGGTGGCCCAGGGGGGCTGGCAGGGGCTGGGAGAAGAAAGACACCAGAAGGACAAGAGAGAATGTAAGAGAATGTAAGAGAATGTAGGTCTGGGGGGCAAAATGAATCAAAATGTCCATGTGAGTGTAAAATATATCATTATTTTATAATGAAACGTGTGAAAAATATATTTTTCATTGGAAAACAAAGAGATCAAAATCAGTTATTGATACTGATTAACATTAATTAAGGTTTCATAACTGGAAATTCAGCAACACTTTGATACTGTCAGGAAACTCAAATCCCACAGCCCAACCTTGGTGCACTAAAACACGATAAATGCAGCATTTCCACCATCTCAAACTGCTGGAATTACAGCTGGGGGGTCACTCCTGCGAGCTACTCCTGTGCTCTAACACAGAACATGCACCAGCAGCCACTGCCAGCCAGGACTGAAAAGGCTTTTGATACGATCCAAGACATTTATCCCGTGTCCCTCTGCTCTTATCTCGCATGGAAAAGGAAACAGGTTGGAAGCAATGATGTAGTCCCACCACAAAGTAAATTTCCTTCATTTAAAGAAATTATTTAAACAAATACTGATGAATACAAAAGCTGTCTTCTTTCATGAAAGAAATAATTTGCATTTAAACAAATTCCTCTGTGTGTAGATGAAAGAAAACAAGGTTATGAGAAAGGGAAAAATATTTGGCATCAAACCATCAATACTTCAATTTTATTGTTATCTCAAAGACAGAGATGGAAGATCACTTTGTAAACATATTTCTTGATGGGATAATTTTCTAATGAGCGATAGCAGTTTGTGATAAGATCTAAACTTACAAAGTCTTGTTGCAGAATAAACGTGGGGCTATGGAACTGAACAAAGCAGGATATTTTATCTACAAAAGACAGCGGCTCTTTCCCAAGCAGGACACTTCACCTGATGCCCCAGGTCCCACCAAACCTCAGGAATCACACTGTGAAAGAGTCACAAGGAATTAAATTTTGGTGAAATAGTTAAGGATGAAAACGTGTTTTACTATAGACCAGAATAACAAAACAAAACAAAAAACCCAAAGCCTTGCTGCTCTGACATTAAAAATATAGCAAACTGAGAAGCTGATTTTCTTAAAAATATCTCAATAAATAAAAAAGTGGAACAAATCCTTAAGATATCTACCCAGCCAGGCTCTTTTCCATGTTTTTCCCACAAGCACCAGCTGTTTTTTCCGTACCAACACAAAGGGTATATTTACAAATTCATTTTATGGGAGCTTTGTTTATGCACTGGGTGAGGATTAACAACTAATTTTAATTAATATGGCACAACCAAGTTCAAAGAAGACAGAAAATTTGTAAATCTTGTAAGACCACTAATTCTGGCTGTGCTTTGAGATGCAGAAAATGTGCCACACGGAATTTTCCATATTAACGTTTTTCCTGAGTTTTACACACTCTAATCCTTTCTCCATCTCCGTTTCACATGGAACCTCCTGATTTAGTGGATCTTTAATTACACCCTTGTGCTCCCAGTCTTTACAATATTTCTGTGAAATGAGCATCACTCTTGTCATTTTGGGTGCTCACTGAGCAGAAAACCTGGGAAAGAGCAGGTCCCTAAACCAAGGACTTGCTTTTCAGGGCAGCTTCTACCCCTGCAAATCCAACAGCATCAAGAGGAAAAGAAGAACACAAATATTTTGGTGGAAACAACTCAAATTTTGCAAGAATAAATCACGTCAAACTGCTCTAACTCTCCTCTGTGGTGGAATAATGAGCCTTGCAGAGACATGAAGCAGTAAATGTTAACATATCTTGACTTTAGCAAGGTTTTTGGAGTGCTCAGACACGTTCTGGGAGTGAAATTGGGGGGACAAAGCCTCAGAACTGCCTGAGGAGCTGCTCAGGAAATGTTATTGCACTTTTCCAACAAAATGAAAGGACCAGAGGGGTTTTCCTGTGGTCACTCCTGAGCCTGAAGTTTAATAAATCTCTTATGAGGGTTTAACTCATCAAAGATTCAGGATGAATGAGAGCAAGAAGTTCCCAAAGGGAGGATGGTCAAGCACTAGATTAACTCCAGGCCTTTCAACACTGGATTCTCCATATGTTTTCCCAAGCACAAGTTCAACCCTTTGGGGACAAGGGGACAGATTCAATCCAGGTCCCTTGTTGGTTGATGGAATGCAGCCACATGATTTCAAGCCCCAGAGCAGTGTAAGAGCCAAATCACTCATTTGGGATCAGGAATTGCAAACACCAAAATTCCAGGTGAAAATGGGCTCTTTTCCACCCTGTTTTCACTCCTTCTTGAAAGGCCCCTGACTCCATAAGTCACCCCGAGGTCTGGCTTAGAGCTCCATCCTTTAAAACATCACCAAAATAAAGGCATCACGAAGTGAGGAAAGCTGCCCTGGGAGAGGGTTCTGTGGAGTGGGTTGAGTTTGCCTCTTTGACTTCCTTAGTGTTTTCCAGACTCCAGAAAAAGCCAAGAAATGGGAATAGCAGCCATTTTTCTAAGATACATGGCCAAAGCTGTTCAGGCTCAAGCTCCTGGTTCATCTCTGGGAATTCTGGGGAATTGTCACAGAGACTTCTCGGGAATCCTCACAGAGACTTCTTGGGAATCCTCATAGAGTCTTCTCAGGAATCCTTACAGAGACTTCTCGGGAATTGTCACAGAGACTTCTCAGGAATCCTCACAGAGACTTCTCTTACCTGAACGATCTCCTAAAAGTCCGAAAACTTACGAACTTTTGGAAAAGGGCAAGGATGGGGGATGAGAACCACTGTGTGATTTTACAGGTGCGTTCCTGACCCTGGAATCGACTCCCTGCCCCATGTGGGAGCCGTGCAGATGTTCCCAGCTGTGGCAGGAAATACCCACACCCAGCCCTGGCCCAGGTGCTTCCCCCGCCACGCAGAACCACGCTGGGGCAGGTCACTCATAGAGAGCTGAGCTAATCAGGGTAACGAGCTCATGCACAGGAGCTGCAGCCTGGGATGCCAATTCCCTCATGGAAGGGCTCCTTTCATGTCCCAGGCTCCTGTTTAAAGCACCAGACCAATGTGGCAGCCCCTGTTAATTTAAATGTGTCATTAATGAAGGAGGAAGCATTTGGATTTGGTGGCAGGAGAAGAATATTGGGTTTGTTTTATCCTGCCATAGGTTTGTGCTCAAGGTTTGTCTCACTGAGAGGCGACACCAGGAATGGAAATACATAACGTGGAGTTCTTTCTGGAGCTTGTCACTCCTCTGCTGCTTTTTTAACCTCTACTTTCAGTCTACTCTTCTATATTGTAAAGAACATCACAGTGATCTATAAATCTTTTTTTTTGTGGCAGCAAGGCTGCAAACTGGTTTCTTTGACAACTTAAATACACATCTCATGTCTCCTCCAAGAATGATTCTATGTGTTTTTTGATAAAAACTATAGAAAAAGCACCTGTGAGCCCATTGTTAGTCAAATCAGAGCCCTTGAAATATTACTTGCTATTATTCAACCTTTAAAAGGAGTTTAATAAGCTGCATTTTATCAAACACTACTGTATCTTTCAAAGGATTTTAGAGAGACTGTCTCACCATTTTTGTTTCCCAAGCTGCAGATAAATGTGAGCAGAAAACGAACCAAGTTTCTCAGGAATCGTTCCACAGCTGATTCCAAACCAATTATTTTCTATAAAAGTGGTGGTGCAGAGGTTTTGTGGTTGCTCTATTAAATTTTTACAGTGAATATTGATGGCACACAGAGGAAAGGGATATATCCAGGAGACAAAGCAGCACAACAGAAGCTTTAGGGTTTAAATACATGGGCTATCCCTAAAATCCTGTTACTAAATTCGGGCTGTTCACTACACCACAGAATTATAGAATGGTTCCAGATGGAAAGGTTCTTCAAGATCATCCAGTCCCAACCCCCCAAAGGGATGCCACCAGTAGTTCGAAAGTCACCGTTAAAATTTTTTAAGCAATGTAAATAACTTCTTGCAATTTTAAAATAAACATAGACACTGACTCCTGTTCTCCTCCCCGCCTACAAAGAACCAGCAGTGACTCTTTTATTTCAGTCCTGCAGAAATATTTACTGATAGTTCTGATTGAAGCATTGCTCAAAATTAATTGCTTGTTTAATATTTTAACGTTGTGACTCGCAGAGGAAACTATTTGGAATAGGGGTATGGCCTATCCAGAGGGTTTGTAATTAACACAACCAGGTCTCAAATCTGATTCAGAGTGCTCAGTGCCCCTTACAGCAGAGCCAATAAACAGTGATTTTACAAGATTTCTACCACTCAGTCGGTGAGGATGAGTGAGCAGTGTCAGCCTTCTGGCTCGTTTGTTGATGAGGTTTCCTTTGGGAAGGGAAATGGAGCCTGAAGGAGGCACTGATGCACCTGGTGGTACTTGGATTCTGTAAGGACACGAGGAGTGTGTGTGGTTTGTGTGGTTACCAGCTCTGACCGTGGCCCCAAGGAGGTGTCCAGCCCCACGGGATACCCGCCCTGTGCTGCCCACCTGGACAGACCGGCATTTCCTCCCCTCCCAGAACAAACGTATCAATCCCAGGCTATAAAAGGTTTATTTCTTGAGTGCTGTAACATTGATGCAACTGAAACCCTGGTTCTTCATGGAGCTTTTTGGGCTTCACTGGGCACAATCTCCTCGTGTGGCCACACTGCACAAGCCGGTGGGGTCACAGAACGGGCCATCCCCAGAGTCACAGGATGGCTGGGCTTGGGAGGGACCTCTGGAGATCACCCAGCCCAAGGCAAGGTCACCTGGAACAGGGGACACAGGAACGTGCCCAGGTGGGTTTGGGATGTCTCCAGAGAGGGAGACTCCCACCCTCCCCGGGCAGCTGTTCCAGGGCTCTGCCACCCTCACGGAAAGAAGTTCCTCGTGTTGAGGTGGAACTTCTCGTGTTTTAGTTTACGGCCATTGCTCCTTGTCCTGCCGCCGCACAGAGCCTGGCACCATCCTCTGACACCCCTTGGCGATGTCTGTATGGATCGCGGGCTCCTTCCCTCCGTCTCCCCGCACTCCCGGGGATGGCTCCGCGGGCGCGGCGCGGGCGCTGCCGGCCGGGCCCAGGCCGGGGCGGTG
>VZRJ01004868.1:67125-110634 GCA_013397565.1 Ptilonorhynchus violaceus | reverse complement strand
CGGGCCGGGCCGCACCGGGGGCTGCGGGTCGCAGCTGGGCGGCGCCAGGGACGGGCCCGACGGTGTCCTCTACCACGGCAGAGAGTTCCACCTGCCCGCACGGACCTCATTGCACACAACTTCCAGTACGATTTATAACACTGCGAATGCAGCCAGAAGTACCTTTTCTCCTCATTTTACGTCTTCAAATCAACTGAGGCTGTCACAAAACCAAAATAATTACCAGGTAATCTGTCAGTATATCTCTGTCTTCGGGCCTTGAAGCCGAGGTTGTAGATAAACGCTGTTTTCTCTCAGAGTTGGTAGCGTCCAAGTGATAGGTTCACCTTTGTGCAGCCTGTGCTCCTTTTACACCTTTCAGTGGAGATAATTCCTTCTCAAACCCAGTGCAGGCAGCACTGCGGTGAGGTGGCACTGTCACCTGTCCAGCCGAGCCCCTGGTAGCCATCTGTTGAAGATCAGTGAGGATTTCATGGATTCCATGGTTAAATTTTGGCTGCAGGAGGCTCATACCTACCATGCTCAAGGCTGTGTTGTCCTGCCTTGGCTTTCCAGCACGTGCCATGGCCGTACCCTGGGTGTTCCTCTGTGGACACATCACACGTGGCACAAGACAAGGTTTCGTGCTGACATTGGTGTGCTGTGCAGCTGCTCTCCCCTATTGATGTCAGCTTGGATTCCTGTACCCCCTGTGCAGGTGCCAATCTCTGGACCTGTGTTGTGTCAGGGATTAGGATCCCCTGTAAGGGAGTTAAGCTGATGGGAGACACTCAGCTTCCTTTGCCCCAGCATCTCATTCAAATAATCAGTTTTACATTCAATCCCTTTATTCCTAATCCTGTATTAAAGTCTTCTTAGTGATACTGAGGGGAAATTAAATGCAGATAATTGAAGAACTAAAAGATGTTCAGAAGAAGCTGCAACACTTCACACTTTTTTTTTTTACTAGAGGAGAGAGAGTTGTGCAGAAAACATCCAAATTGATATTTTTCATGGATTTTTATGCCATCTGGCATGACATAGCCTGGAGACACTGAGATAAAAGTCTTTAAGGCTGACAGGATGTGATTCTGCATGTCTCACCTGCATGCATTTGCCTGGTTTTGCCTCTTTAATTTATCCTGAAAATAAACCATGTCGACAGCAGATCAGCTTTTCCTGTGCTTTGCTCACCAGGATAAAAAACAAGACTTTGTGAGTTATGTCTTTTTAGTTTTTTAGGTTTTATTTTCCTTTTTTTCCTGACTTGTTCCCATCTCGTGTGACCATTTGAAAGAAAGCTTTTGAGTCCACGTAAGTGCCACTTGTCACCTGAATTATTACTTTCCTGGCTAAACCAGAGGTTTGATGAACAGAGATACTCTGGAGTAAATTCTGGGGAGTAAATGGCACATCAGACAAGCTTACTTCCTTTACTCTCACATAGACTGTCGGTGTTTGCTGTTACTGCTCTTACTTAAGTTATAAAATTCATGAAATGCTGTTTACTTTTGACATCCCAGTTTCACAGGAGAAGAAAAGCAGTAAATGAGCAGACCAGTCCAATAAAGGGTTGGTAAAAGTGCTTATAATGGAATTAAGGACATTTTTCTTAAGTTTCATGAAAGGAAATCTGTTACTGATGCCTCCATCAGCTGTGTGCTCGTGGTGCTTTAGTTCACTCTTGAAAAAGCATCAGAGAGATTGATTTCTTCTATTTTAATTTTTTTTAATGAAATTGGGAATAACTTTGATTTGGGGTTTTATGGGGTAGGGACAGAGTCTTTTAAAGAGCTGGAACAGTTCTTGGTGGGTGATATTTTATCTGTCCATGTGGTGTTTTATGGATGAGAAAAAGATCCCTGGAACTTTGGTTTGGGTTTGTATTTTTTTACTTCCCCCTCTTATAACACTGTACCTATTTTTTGATAAGTGAGGAATTCATCTGTACCCCATTTGACCTCCATGCCTGTCTCAGGCACCCTGTCCTTTGGATTGGGAATGTGGATGGAAGGAACTTCTGTTTCCTGTCATATCCCTTGTCGTTGCAGAGTTGCAAACCTTGGAAAAGCTGAGCAGGTTGCTGTTAGTTCCCTTCTTGCTGTGAACCTCTGAGGTGACACTTTTGGGTGTTAGAGACTTTCTGAGGTGCTGTCTGAATCCTTTTAGACTTACACAGGATGATACTTCATTTTTTGTAGTCAGTTTATGTTCATTTTATTGCCCATGTTTAGCTAATTTATCCATCGGCACAGAGATGAAAATCCTTAAACTTGGGGAAATCTTCTTGAATTTAAAAATAAGATTAAACCTGAGCTTAATGATTATTGGAGTAGCTGAACATCCAAGCAGATGCTTCTTCAAAGTCAGGACTGTGTGATTCATGTTTTGATGAAGTAATTACTGTCATATATTGGTGGGGTATCTAATTAGCAATTAGTTATAGCTTCCTTACTGGTTCAATTAATCAAATTCATGTTAGTGTAACTTAAGACTAAATTTAATTAAGTGATCAATTTTAATGCCTGAGCAGTTTCAGTAAACAAATTCTTCAGCCTCCTTGCTTGTCTTAGTTTGACTTTGGGTGTGGTGAAGTAGAGAGGTTGTTTCTGCTGTCCTCGAGGCTGAATTGGGATTTAGTCTTGGTTTCTTCCCCCTGACCCTAAGGGACAAAACCACTGTTGAAAATCTGTGTATTTTTATTTACTTTGTTGCCAACCCCAGCCTTTCTCCTGTTTCCCCAGGGCAGTTCAGAGGCTGCCATGCGTTGTTTTTCAGGGGTTCTCTCGAGATGAACTTGACTGTGTTTGGCCTCATACCTGTCACAACTGTGTGCATTTGTCTTCCCAGCAACCCTTAATGCTCTGCCAGGCTGATTTTGCTTTATTCCCATAGAAAAACACTTTTTTTTTTGTAGCCCTCCTTTAAATTAGTGAGCAGGAGCCACTGGGTGGGTCCTCAGGGTGCCTTTACAGCGGAGTCCGTGGTGTGAAGCTGCTGGGTGGGATATGGGGTTGTAACAGACAAAACTTTTCTATACAGAATTACTAAAATATGTGTGTGCAGTGAAGAAATTAATATTTTAGACTCAAAACCTGATGCAGGCTGGCCCTTGGGAGGGGATGGTGTCATTTCTAGCCCCCCCCAACCCACCTTGTGCTGTAATGAGAAAGGGTCTGACCTTGGGTGACCTCCAAGTGCTTCCAGCTAAAAGCTTGAAGAACAAAAGTGTCTTTATGTGCTTGTACACCCAACACCTGTACCAGGGATGCTGTACTTGGTTGTGCTCATGCTGCAAGAGCCATTAGTAGAGCCCCTTGCAAACACAAAACCCATCAGTGCAGTTGTCAGATGGTCAGGGAAAACAGTCTGAGGTTATTATTGAATAAAGTCTGATCTCTGGGAATGATGGAGAAGCAATGGGAATGCAGGCAGCTCACCTTTGCCTTCACACCCCTTCCTTCTCCATCCTGATATCCCTCATTTTTCTGCTAGTACTCAAATCCTTGACATCTGACATAGAACAGCTCAGTGACAAACAGGAGAGCATTTTTTCTGAAAGTTTAAGGGATGTAAATGAAAAAGAGGTGAGGGCAGCTCTGTCCTGAGGACTTGTCTGACTCCAGTCTGCTTATCCTGCCAGCTTGGGACAGCTTGAAAGTGAAACTGCTGTTGTAAAATACGAATTTTTGGGTACCAAAAGTACAGAAACACCCAAATTGCCACTGTGTTATCTTGCCCTCACCCAACGAAACAGGGTTTTAGTCTTAACAGTGAGGCTGAGTGTGACTTTGGGTTTAAATCTTAACCTGTTTATAGACATTGGTGTCAGAATTGAATGCACAGTGCTGAAGTCTCGTGAAGCTGCTCAGTATTGGCTCTCACAGCGACCTAAGCTGCTCTTGTTTTCTGTTCTGTTTCCTCCTTCCCCTCTGCAGATTTCAGGAAACCTTACTGTGCCTTGGATTACAGGTTGTTCCAGGAAAAGAGCAGTAAGTACATTTCCATTTAAGTATCTAACGCATCAAGTGAAGCAATGGAAAGTTGATAAAAATGCATTTTTGAAAATGTCAGTTCTGTTTACCTTGTGTGGCTTTTTTTTCCCTTTTTACTTTGATACAAACATTATCTGCAGGTGCAGTGTTTCAGTTGAGGTAAAGTTGATGTTTATCTTTAAAAGCAAGTCAAGGTCACAATCCAGTGTGAAGTGATGTGATGCCCAGGTAGGAATTGTGCTATTAGCTCAAATACAACATCTGAATTGATAAGGAATGAGAGTTTGGAGCTCAGAATATGTTTTTTATATTGAAAGTAAAGTGGTATTTAATTGAGGCAACTGAAGGCTTAAGAGAGCAACTCCCTCTGCAGCTTCTCTGCACATGCACAGAATTGGTTTGTGCTGGCTGTAGGAACTTGATCAAGTCTAATTTTATCCACATCCATCTCATTTCACAGTAGCAGAATCAGCCAGGTTGGTGTCCTCAATTCACAAATGACTCCAAACCATAACACAAAGTATGAAACAGCTTTTGTCAGGAAAAAAACCCTCTGCCCAACCCTTTTGTTTGGTTACTGCTCAGCATTTCCAGCTTCTCTTTGAAGAGGTGTCCGTTCTGCCTCCTGACCATGAAGATCCCTCGGGTTGGATGGTACAGCCAGGCTCTCCAGAGGCTGCCCTATTCTCTGGCTCTCAATAACTAGAGAATTCTGTCCTAGTAACCAGATTTACCCCATCAAAGCCCCCAGTCCCTGGAGCTGGCAGTGTCCTGGCAGTGGGTGCTGTGTTGGCAATGAGGTGTAGGCAATGGAAAAACCTTTGCTTGCTTTCTCCTGCTGTAACCAGTATTTTTCCTTTTGTTATTATTTTCAGTTCTTCTCTTTAGTTTTCAAAAGGTGAGTGTGTGGTAGTGTTTCCTGTATAAGTAGAAATCTAAGGACCATCAAGTTAATTGTGTTTTCTCTCAGACTTTTTCTAGGTCTCAGCTGCAGCACTTCCAATTTCTGCAGAGTTTGGTACAATCACTTATTTCTTTTTATACAGAGAGCACTTTATAAGAGCATCTCCCAGAGGAACTGGTACTCTTATACAAATCCTGTTGTGCTCAATCCATCTTTTTTCTTTCCTAAGTGCTAATTCTCTTGAGGAGACTTTTTAAAATGCAGCTCTTTTCTGGAAGGTTCATCCCCTCTCTCACTTAATGACCTTTTAGAGCATCTCACCAAGGAGCTGGAGAGTGTGCTCGGGTACAGTTTCACTGCTAAAGGGGAAAGTTTCCCCCTCCCTCCCAGTACCCTGCCACCCCATCCATAGCCAATATCCAATTGCAAGGTAATCCAGGTCGAGTGTGTGACCTGTCAGGTACAAATTCTGCTGCTGAGGTTGTTTTTAGGGACTTGAATGCTGTTGTGGGGTCAGAGCCAGCAGTGGGAGCACGGGGCTGGGAGTGGGGTGGAGTTGGCTCCTGCCTTCAGCACTGGGGATTTGGGCATTGTGGTCCTGCTGGGCATCTGCCACCAGCTGTAGAAGACATTTCTGTAGTAAATGTAAACCTTCAAGGGTGTGAGGTGCCTGTTTATTAATCATAGAATCGTTAAGGTTTGAGAAGACCCCTAAGGTCACTGATGCCAATTGTCAGCCCAGCAGCACCCCCGTGTTCACCACTAACCCAGGTCCCTCAGCTGCTCCTGCTGCTCCAGACTCTTCCCCAGCTCCTGTCCCTTCTCTGGCTCCAGCCCCTCAATGCCATTCTTGCAGTGAGGGACCATTAAGGACTGTGACTGGGAATTCTATTTCCTTAGGCCTTTACTGCTTTGTCTTTTTAATCAATAAAATGCATAAACCCCATTGGTTAATGCAATCTGATTTGACTACATCTGTTCCCAGATTTGTGGGTGCACTTTCCCAGTTTGAATCAGCCTTCTTAAGGAGCCAAGTTGAGGACTTGGCACTCTAAAACTGCTGTGTGCACACAGGTGTGAGACAACCAAAGGAGAAAAAGCTCCTACTTCTTAGAAACTCTGATTTCCACTGTGAAATTCTTTTGAAGAACGAGTGTGAGGGAACAGAAATAGAATGGGTAGAATTGTAGAACTGCCATTATGGCAATTACTGCCATTCAAACAGGAAAAAGCTTAATCTGTATTTTGGTTAAAATGGAGAAGATTGTCTTTTAGATCCTCTGAATTTTTAATCTTTTGCCTTGATGTTTTGTTTTCCTTGTCCTGTCCTTCAACTGTATCAGGAGAGAAATAAAAGCTGTGCAGTTCTGCAGAAACTCTTGTCTGCTCAGCTCTGCTGTAGGATGATGTAATCCTGATTGTTAATGAATATTAGTCTAGAAATATCCCCCTCTCAGTTACTCGTGAGAGTGTCTTTGGAAATGACAGAGTTCTGTGTTCTGTCCTGGTGCATGTGCAGTGGCCTTTATGAATGCATTGATTTTTGGTTTTTCACAGGGTAGTGGAAGGATAACAAGGATTCAAAAATAGCAGCGAAAGCACCGGTTAAAGAGAATTAAAAGGGGGAAAATATCTTCACTTTTGTCCTTGTATTTAAGTCTTGAGTGTACTGACTGTGCTTCAGTTCTGTGTCATCTGAGGTCTGAGCAGAATGGTTTGTGTTTGTGGTGGGTTTAAAAGTACTGGTGTGCTATGGAGAACATTTGGCACACAGGTGATGGCTCTGGGTGAGCTGTGCCTTAGTGGTGAAGTCTTATTTCGGGGGACAGAGTGGGTTTGTGTACCCAGAGCTCACTTGGGGTCTCTGGGCTCTCAGTCTGATGTGTTTGGGGACAGGAAATGTGTGAAAGAGTGGAGAGTTCCTGTGCTAGATACTGATTTGTATATCACTGTTTGCACATTGTCTGTTGGAATAAAACTCTGGAGATGGAGGCATTGAAGTGTCCCCCTCCAAGTGCTGGCTGTCCCAGGAGTACAGGCACACTTGGGGCAGGTGAAGGAGCAGAGGGGTGAGCCCTGCCCCCAGCTGTTCTGGGCATGGGGAGCACAGCTGGATTGTGAGGGGAGAGACACGAGTACAGCTCTGAAGAAAATTCCTCCTTGGCTGGGGTGTGGAAGGCTCAGGAAAACCGGCGGTGCCGCAGGAAAACCGACGTGAGCTGAGAGCAAACACCTCGGAGCAGCTCCACGGTGAAACCCCGGCAGGGATTAGAGCTGCCTGCACTCAGAGAGCACCTCAGCTCTGCCTTTTGTTTCAAATTATTCCAGGATGAATTTATGGAGTTCTTTACACATCCCTCTGCTCTCCCAGGAGGGGAGAAGACTGTGGTCTAGTCGAGTTGGTTGGAGATGTCTGAGTGAGGCAGTCGGGGTCTGCAGTGAAGGATGAGCCAGCCTGGGGGTCTCTGGATGGGAATGCTGTCCTTGTTCATACTTGGTGTCATTTGGAATGCTGGTTAAAGTGTTTCCTTCTCCTCGGAGATGTTTCACCACATGTTCCTACTTTAGATGGTAACACCTTCCATAGCATGGCATGGCCTTCTGGCTGGGAACAGCACCTCCTTGTCCAGCAGCAATCCTCAGGGAATGCAAAGGGGGACAAATCTGATCATCTTTCTATGACATGACATGCAGCACCTGAGTGCCACAAATCACCTTGGCTTATTGTGTGCTGCAAACCTGCAGGCAAGAACAGACTTCCTGGTCCAGTGTGGGGAAGACATTGATAGATCAAGTAAGAATCATGATAATTACCATCTAAAATCAGTTTGCTTTGAGGCTGAACATTCACTACTTAACAAATTAGTTCAAAATCTCAAGAAGGGCGAGTTGTCAATTTGTGTGGATTGAGGGTTGGTTTGGAAATTACAGAGTGAGATGGTGATTTCAGAGTGTAGTTTTTTAGCTGGACTGTTCATTGCATTGATATCTTTTTTTTCACCTTTTTAGGTGAGTCTGATTTAGAAACAGGTATTAACAGAATATCTGTAATTTTGGCTGAGTGTTGTAGCAGTTACAGTTCTTCTCACGCTGGGGTACTCTGAAATATTCATCAGTTCTGCTTCCATCAGAGCAAACTTCAAGCTTACCCAGCCAGTGGGAAAAGATGCAAAGAGTCTTTTTTGCAGAAATCTAACAGTGTGTGCCCTAATGGTCTGTTTAAAAAGAGTTTAAGGGTGCCTTCCAACACCTTTGTGCCTGAAGTTTGTGCAGCTGTATGTGAGCAGCAGTGTCCAGCCTCAGCACAGGATGGGCTGTCACTGCCAGGGGGGCAGCTTTGTGGCACTGGTGAAACCTGAACCTAAAACCTCAGGCTGAAGGAATGTGTAATCTGGCACAGCTTTAGTGAGGTTAAATATCTTGGTGTGTTAAAAGAAAATGCAGACCTTCAGAATTTGTGTATGGGAAATCAAGAAATAATAAACTGAAAAGCAAGAATGATATTAAATGGTGCAGATGGGAAAGGGGAAGCAGAGTGGAATGATTCACAAATAGCTATTAATACATGCAAATGAGATCTTGAGATAGGAATTGATAATCCTCAGAAGAAAACAGACATGAATTAGTGTCAGGGTTCAGAGAGCTGGATGCTGGTGTCACTGGGAGAGGTGAATAAGGCAAAATGACACTGTGCTTGTACAGGAGAATCTGGGATTTGTTCATACCTTGAATGCTGTGAGCGCTTCTGATCTTGCCATTCCTCCAAAAATATAACAGAGAAGCAGTGGCAGGGCTCAAAGGCACGGAAAATTTGTTGTGAGAGGTTTGTTTGCTAAAAATAACTATTACCTCAGCCCATTTCATCACCAGGCATCAAAACTGAATGTTGATTTAAGATGATTTCACTGCCATTGAAATAAACACAACGCACAGTGCTCAGCTGCAACATAAATGCAAGTTATATATGAAACCTCTAGTTCTTCCATTTTTGAGCATGCCTTTGATTAATAATCTGAAATTTGTGCATAGCTTTTGTGCACGTGGCCCAAAACATTTTCAACTGCTGCCTAAAACCCGCTCTAAAAAAGCAGGCTCGGAGAAAAGGCAGGATGAGGACACTCCACGCCGGGCAATCATTCATCCCAATTATAGACACCGGATTTGCACCGCAGATCCTGCTGCTCGGCGGGGGGACGAGGGGCTGGGCAGAGTGCCAGGAATGTCTCCAATAAACTGGGTCATCTCTTGTGAGGATGTTGTTGTTGTTACACTCGGGAGGTCGGGAGGAGCCGGGGTTAACCCTGCGCGCGGCAGAACCGCTCGTTCCGTTCGCTCGCCGGGATTGCTTTTCCTTGGGAATGCGTGGTCTGGCTTCTGCTGGACAAAGCCTCTCCCGCTTTTTCAACTGGGGACAGCAGGAGTAGTGAATGTAAAGGATTCAGCCAACAGCACTGTCAAGGGTAAAGCCAAGCCTTGAGCCAGCGATCTGAAGAGAGGAAATGAGAGTTGTGTTCATAGCCGAGTTAATGAAGTAAAAATAAGAACTGAGTTACTGGCTTCTCTTCAGCTGTAGAAAGTATTCTCATAAATATGAAGCTTTCCAATATTAACTTTTGATGTTTTTTTCTGTAAGTGTGACTATTATATTTGTAGGGCTCTGAGTGCTTCCTCTTGCTCCCTCAGTTCCTCTGATTATAATAAGCATGAGAAGATTATTAACTAAATTGATGGAAGCATAGTTACATGTATAATGTAGAAGTTTTACCCTTTCTTTTCTGACAAAAGTCATTATGTAATTTTCAAGCAGTTTATAATGCAGGAGTCAAACTCGGGTATAATCCATGTCAAGGGGATGATCCTGTAATTGAAGGTGGTTTGTGATTTCCCTGAGAAATCGCTGATAAGGCACATGGCGCCGTGTGTTACATGAAGGCACTTAATCTGGAGCTGAAATTTGGACATGCTGAAGTGTCATTTACATCTGGTGAGCTTAAGGGCTGACACTGATCCCATGAGCTGGTGCGTGTGCAGCAAGTGAGAGCAGGGTGTGTAAATGATGATCCTCTGGGATCTCCGAGGTCCCACGGAGCAGCTCGCTTGGCAGTGCACAGGGCTGTGTCCAGTGGGTTCCTCAGTGCTGGTCTTGGTGGGAAAAAATGGCTAAAATGAAATACAGACGCCAAAGTAGAAAAGGTAAAGTTATTTTAGCATAATTATACAGCAGTTATGAGGTGAAAACCATTGAATAGTGATGTATTTAATAAGATTTTAGTTGAAACATTTGTAGTAGGTCATCAGATCTAACAATTACCTACCTAAAATGGAAAACATCTAACACTGCTTCTTAACTAAAATTTTTGAAGGACAGGTGGTGTTGCTAAATTCTGCTTTCTCCGGGTTAGATCCTTTTATTGAGTAAGTAAAAGCTGAGCAGGCTCTGCAGCCTTCCTGAGCAGCATCCCTCTGGGAACTCGAGTCAAGCTCTGGGTGTCTTTTGTCCAAGGCAGGATCCTCTTGCATATCACTTTTCCTGTTACTGAGTCCTTGGCCTGGGTCCTTTCAGGAGAAGAGGCATTTCTGAGATAACTGGAAAACCTCGTGGGTCAAAGAGAAACCTGAGCCTCCCCCAGCAGCAGCTGGACTTTGGGTTTTGTTCTAATCTGGCCAACACAACCAACTGGGTGGGGGGAGAAGACAACCTGAGCAGGGTTTCTCCCTCACCTGTACGGTAACACCAAGCAGACTTCCTGGTGCTCCACAGAATTTCACAGAATATTCAGAGCTGGAAGGGACTCACAAGGATCATTGAGTCCAACTCTTGAGTCAATGGGCTTCTCTCATTGCACTGGGGAGGGTGAATTCCCACCGGGTGTTGCAGGGGTTCTTTGAGCTGTGCCTGTTAAATGTGAGGAAGTGCTGTGTGTGCTGTCCTGCTGAGCACGGAGCGCAGGGAGCCGGCAGAGTTCACTGCGAGGTGATTGCAGCACTGTGAACTCTGCAGAACCGGCAGCCAAGGTTATTTATTTATGTTTAAAAAACGCCCCCTGTCCTTCAGAAGGAGAGGTTGCCTTGAGTGTTCGGGAATGGGGAATGGCCAGGGAATGGCCCTGTTGTTCCGTGGAGTTGGAGCGTTGCTGTCACTCCTCTCTGCCTTCCCTCTCCTCGGCTGGGCTGCCGCAGAGCAGAGCTTTTCCCAACTCCCAATCCATTTTGCCAGCAGCTACAGAAGGAGTTCCTGCTGCAGTGATCCAGGAGAGGGCTGTACTTTGTTCCCTGGACAAGGCTCGTAGGCAGGAGGAGCTCAGGTCAGGCGTGCAGGGAGAGTGGCAGTGGCTCCGGGCAAATGGGCTCCAGGGATTTGGCCTTGCCCGGGTCTGGAGTTGCTCTTTGCTCAGCCTGAAATGTGCCAAGTGGATTCCCTTTGGATGAACACAGCCTGGAGCGTGGGGCCTGGGAGCATCTCTGTGCTGGGCTGCTCGGGGCTGTGCGGGAGTGGAGCAGCTCGGAGGCGTCCAGAGTGCTCAGCCCCAGGTACCAGCAGCCGTGGGAATGGGGGGAATGGGAACAGTCCCTCTCATTCCAGACTGGGAGTTGAAATGATAGCCAAGAAAAACTCTCTGTGCCTGGTAGAAGTTGATTAATCATGGATTCTTTAAAGTTGGAAAAGACCTCTAAGGTCATCAAGTCCAACCGGGCCATATTTGAATATGTCTGGTACATCTTTTTACTGGGATTCCTTTAAGAAGACAAAGTTTGATACCCCTACTTTGTGTTCATACATTAAGAAGACTCAAGTGCTTCTCACATTTTAAGAAATAATCGTTTTTAAAAGAGGAAAATTGCAACAATTACCATATTCTGAGGATTAACGAAAGCTAGAACTGGGAACTGTCCAAGATTGTCAAATGATCCTAGTTCTGCAAAATTTCTTTGTATTCCACTTAAAATTATTTCTCTCTAACTTTGAACAGTTTTTAAGTGAGCAAACACAAATTTCAGCTGTTGAAATCATGAACACAATTCAGCTACTGAAATAATGACAGATGTGGCACGTGGGCTACAAGTTACCAGTGCAGACTTTGGGGTTGAATTTCTGTGCTCTGAAAAGCAGGAGAGGTGAAAAACATGGGTTGGTGTAAAGAAACTGTAGATTTTAGATAAAGTTTTGGGTGAAAAGCTTTTGATACAGCGTGGAAGCTCTGCTAGGGAAATATACTCTATGCCCACACCAGTTCAAACAGTGGTGGGATGTTTAGGAATTCTTTTTCAGTGTTACTCCTTTTATCACTGATCCACTATCACATATTTTGATAAATGTAGACAAAGAGTTTGGGAACTCACAGATAAACAGTGGAACCAATTTAAACTCAAGCTCACCAAATAAACATTCAAGTATTCCCTTTAGGAAGTCAGAATCCTTTGAATTATGCATGTATTGTAGTTTGCAGTAAGATAAAAGAACTTTAAGGGGGGAGGGTGAGAAACTTGAAAAGCCTTAAGGAGTAATTTGCATAAATTGGGTGGAGAGAGTAAACAGCACGAGGGGAAAAAAAAGTTACTTTCAGTAAGGCCTTACAGAATGAGATAAAACAAATTACCAAAAAAATCAGGTGGAGTTGAAACAAAGCTGAAGTGCTTTAAACTTGTGTTAGCACTGCCACTGCCTGCAGAGCAAATCCCAGGGAACTCGGAAGTGCCCTGGATAAAAAACCCCCAAATAAAAAAAAATAAATTCTTAAGGGAGAGTTAAAAGAGAAGAGCCACGGAGAGAGTACAATGTGTGTGCTGCTGTGTGTGAGACCACTGGACATTAATGCTCAGAATAAGCAGGGTTTTATTCAATCTAACAGTATTTTTTTATCTTGCAGTTACAGGACCGCACACAATTCAGTGACCGAGACTTGGCTACCCTCAAGAAATACTGGGACAATGGCATGACCAGCCTGGGCTCAGTCTGCAGGGAGAAAATTGAAGCTGTGGCTGCAGAGTTAAATGTTGACTGTGAAATAGTGCGGGTAAGAAATCCACGGTCCTCCCTTATCTTGTGGCAGGAGCAAAAATAGGACGGATGAAAGGCTTTAAAAATTTCATGAGGAAGCTTGAAATAGATTTCACGTATTACATAATGAATGACCATGTTGGGAAGTGCTCTCCTGCTCTTTCTGCAGTCTATATTTAGTACAAGCCCTCAGGTAAGAGTCTTATTGATCAGCAGCAGAAGCAGCACTACGAGCTGTTTGACATTCTCTCGAGTAAGATTTTATGTAAAAGTGTTACATTTTTTAGGGAGATCCTAGAAGACTGAAAGGTGCTATTTATATTTCTATTGAGATACCAAAAAAAGGCTTCTCTAAAGATACAAGGGAAAGATTTCTCATTCATGCTCATAGGGAAAATTGTATGAAAGAAAATGCTCCAAACTAGGAAAAAAATATTTTAAAAGACTGTCTCGAGAGCTGGTTGAGGTGTGATGGAGGAATTCTGGGTTTGATGGTCCCTATAGGTGTGGCTGAGGAAGGCACAGATGTGCTGGAGATGACTTCCAAAAACCACTGCACATTTCCTCTTCCAGAGGCTGGGAAGTTGTTGCCTGTGTGTCCCAAATGAGCAGACACAGCATCACTGCAGCTGTGGGGGTCTGGCACAGCCTGAATCACAACAGACACACAAAGGAATAAAAGATTTCTTTTCTTCCTGGTTACTGGTGGTGCTACCAGTACCTGCCCTGCCTCTGCCTGTGGTTCTCTATATGGCAGACTTGGGAATTGTAGTAAAAATTGGGATGTAAAAAAGTAAATGTAGCATTTATAAGATAGCACTGAGTATCTGCATAAACCCAGGTAAATACATACATCAAATAACACCCACAACAGATTGAAATTTGTGAACTCTGGCCAATACTTTATTAAAATTACAGTATTCCTTTTGCTTGCATTATCATTCTTACTGATTACATTTAGGATTTTTTTTTACTTACACATTACAAAATAGCAGAATAGCTATTTTTGGCAGTGAAACATGAGATATTTGAGCTGTCAAAGTCCTCAGAAGTAAATAAGATTTATAAGAAAACTTCCTGATAATTTCATATTTTTTTATCCATAGGACATAGAGGTTTTATATATAAGAGGTCAAAAGTCACCATATTTTAGGGGTATAGCTACCAAGCTGGTTTCCTACGCAGAATTCCAGTCTGCTCCTGCCCTCACCATTGTGCTGTTCCAGAATGTTCTCTGTTCAGCAGAGCACACAGGATGTGGAACCTTCTCTTCCCCTTTAATTTGGGACACTATAAAAACATGTTCATTTCATCTTCTCTGACATTCAGGACGTTGAATGAAAGATTTTCTGCTTTGAAAGGTGTGTAAAGAGACAACATCTGCCTCTCCCAAGTGCCTTTTTTACTAAAACAGAAGTAGATTCAATTTTTTTTGTTAGCATTGTTTATTACCATCCCAAGATTATAGGAAAATTTAAAGAATGACAATGCACTGCTTGGAAAAAAGAGACCTGGATCTCAAAGGGCTGCTTGTGTGGGGGGGTTTCTTTAATTTTTTTTCCCCAACCTGTAGATAATACAAAAAAATGATCTAGGCAGTTTTCTGCATACCTGTTAAAGAGGAAAATCAGCAAGCTGGGAAAGCAAATATCAGCCAACAAAAATGATTTGCCAAAAATAGTGTTCAGCATGTTATCTTTTAGCTTGTTAGAGATGCAGCTTTAAAAAGGTTTTTTTTTCCAAGGCTGGCACAGCATGAAACTGTGTTTAGTAGTTGGGACTGCTGTTAATATTTCTTTAGTTTTTCTCTTTGATAATCAAAGTGTTATAAGCAAAAAGTTTTTTACTCAACTTTTTCATGTTAAATACCAGAAACCTGGTTAAAGACAGTGTGATAGGGATGAGGAGCAGGGCAGGTATTTCTGTTTAGTGTGTCTTTAAAGAAGGAAATCCTGTAATATTTTAATGTCTTGGGAAGCTCAGTTGGACCAGAGACCTCACGGAAAGGATGTGCATTTTGCCATGGCCTGATGATGTTTTCAAAACCAGGAACTGCTGCTCCTATTTCTGGGGGTGTGGAAGGGGGACAAGAGCCAGCCCAAGACGAATGGGAGTGAAAGTTGGCAAAGAAATTAATTCCTGCCTCTGGGAAGGATTTTTGGATGCCAGTGGAGAACTGGCTTGGATGGAATGGAGGGTTTGGGGTACAAGAGCTTTGAGCAGAGTTGAGATGAGATGAGAAGTCAAAAGCCTGAGTAATGCCAGGGAAGGGAGAGCCTTAAGAGGTGAAGAGTTGCAAACAATCCCTATTGCCTCATGTTAAACTTTGAGTCTTCAATAATTTTTAGTGTAGGCTTTTCTTAATCAGACAAAGCAAATTAATGACCAGTTGTACAGGTCCACTTGGAGAATTTGGAATGTGAGGTTTTTTCATCTTTTTTTTCCTTCTTAGAAACTCAGTTTTACTGATGTAAAATGAACTCAAAGCATCCATATCCATGACTGTGTTTCCAGGTTCCTGTTTCATCTCCCAGCACTGTTCCCAGTGTGCTCCTCTATATTTATTGCAAAGAACTTTTCTTAAAAGCCTGGTCTTCCAGCCAAAGGGGACTGAAGGCTGAGCTGCTGTGAAGTTAATTCTGCCAAGTTCCATTCTCCAAGGGAGAGATGCAGATCTGTCACGTTGGCCACTTCCCTCTGTGCTGTGGGAAATCCCAGAACAGGGGGGACGTTTGGGTCATTGGATGCTTCAGGCCCCTTACGGAAGTTGCAGAGTAGGAGAACCTGGATCAAAGATCTTGTGTTAAATTTGCTGAATAATTTAGATGGGGAGAGACCTTACAAGGGCACCTAGTCCTGCTCTGTATTTGGAGCAGGATTGACTTTGGAGTCAGGTCGGGTTCCTCAGGATGTTGTCCAATAAAACATTGGGTGCTTCCAAGGGTGGAGGTGCCAAGGTTCCTATGGACAAACTGCCCCTGTGCCTCACTGTAAAGCACTTCTTTATTTTCAATTCCAGTCAGAGCTTCCTTTGCTGCCACTTGTGCCTATTGCTTCTTTTCCTTTTGCTGTGCACCTTCCTGTTTCCCTTGGAAAACTGAACCTGTGGATGCAGGATTTTGGGAAGCAGCCTCACAGGAGTCAAATACTGGGGAATAATCAGCTCCCTGACCTGCTGGCTGCACCCTCGCTCCTGTAGCCCAGATGTGCTGCTGTCACTTGGTTGGGGGCCTGTTGCTTTTGTTATAGTTTCTGATATCATTCATGTTTATTTCTCTTACAAGACTTGGATTGGGAATCGAAGACGGAAATATCGTTTAATGGGGATTGAGGTCCCACCCCCTAGAGGAGGTCCTGCTGATTTCTCTGATCAATCTGAATTTGTTTCTAAATCAGCACTTAACCCAGGAGAGGAAACTGCTACTGAAGTGGGGGATGATAATGATAGGAATGATGAAGTATCAATCTGCTTATCTGAAGGAAGCTCACAAGGTATTTGGAATGCAGTTATTACTGTGCCTATATTTTCAATTTTGTGCAGTGTGCATGCTTTGGATTCTGTTGTACACATTCAAAAACGTCTGACAGAGTCACAAGTGCTCCACCCCGCCTGGGCTGCAGGTACTGTTTGGTCTCTTTCTTCTACCTCTCTGTCTCTGAGTGTTGTTGGGTTTGGTATCACAAAGATTGCAGAAACCTTTGATTGGAGGAGCCCCTTTTCTGCCAGATTTGTCTGCAGTGAAATCACAAGTTCACATTTTGCTGGTGCAAGTGAGAACTGGACGGATGGTACAGGTGGGGAAGTCTCACTTCCCAAGGAAGCCAGGTTTAAAAAATGCTCTCTCCTAACTGATCGGTTCTTCCCAGCCAGCTGGAATGTGCGTTCCATTTGACACCCCATCCCTGGAAGTGTCCAGGGCTAGGTTGGACGGGACTTGGAGCAACCTGGTCTATGGAAGGTGTCCCTGCCCATGGCAGGATGTGGAATGAGATGAGCTCTGAGGTCCCTCCCACCCCAACCATCCTGTGATTCCATGGCTCCATCCCTGTGATCCTGAGTCACTCCAGGCACTGGTGGGTGTGGAGCTGCTCGCTGTGGCTGAGCAGAGCTGAGCATTCCCAGTTCTCCTGGCAGGGAACCCCTCAGCTCAGGCTGGAACAAGGAGTGCCCAGGCCTCCTGCTGCTGTCTCTGCCAGCAGATCCAAGCCAGGAGCAGGGGACGGCTCAGGAGTCTTGGAGCTGCACACAGGGGGGTGTCCTCAGCAAACTGCAGGATCTGGAGTGAGAAGTGCCTTGAACTGAATTCCCTTTTCCTCCCCCCCCGCCAGGAGCACCTGGGATCGATGTCTCCCTGCCCCTGCTGTCCGTGCACATCCCAGCTCACTAATTGCTCCCAGTGCTTCTGCTTGGGAGAGATCAATGGAGCCTTTGCTCTCCAAACTAAAAGGAAGTGTGACCTCGGGCCTGCTGCTGCAGCTCAGAATGCCAGGCTTGATCCTGTCATTTCATCAGAACAAGTTCAAGGGAAGAGCCAGGGGAACGGAGAGCGGCTGGGAATGAGTTTGGGAGAGCTTTGTCATATTCGACTGTAGAGGGAATAAGATGATAAAGAATTGGGTCAAATGATTGAAAGCCAAGTGGGATGAGGAATCTCAGAGTCCTTGATTTGCCTGAGGTGTGGAAGGAGCTGATTTAAGTCAGATCTGCTTGAAAGAAAATGGTGACAGGGGAAGAGTCAGAGCTGTCTGTAGTTAAAGTGAGGAATAACATCACTTTTGTGGAGCAAGGCTTTCATAAAACAGGATGAGGCTGAACACTTGCAGTGGATTATTAGTGTCAAAGCTTGAGGAAGTGCAAGGAAACGACAGGATTTCCACAGCATCCAGGAATCCCACTTCCATTCCTTTATTCTCCCACAGCAAGTATTTCTATTCATTTCTCCAGTTCAGAGGAGGAGGTTTCACTGCTGCAGCTCAGCTGGTTTTGAACTTCCTGGAAAATATTTCCCCCAAGACTCATTGTGCTGTTCAGTCCCAGATAGGGAATTGTTTTAATGTTTCAGAACTGTAACTTTTGGTCCTAATCTATTAAAACCCCAAAACCACAACAACAAAAAAACCACTGTGAAAGGCACATAAAAGCAATTTTTGGTCACTAATTAGAATGACAGTGTTGATGGCTCTTGCTTTTAAAAGGGAGTGCAAATATAAAAAAATAAGCTGTGCTGTGATGCAAAAGGGAGCATTAAAGCTCTCCTATTGCCTCAGCTTTTTAAATGGTGTGTTAATTGAGTCCACACTTTGTGTCAGTGAGCACAGCCCTGTGAGGCCATTGGGGCACTGCTGGGTTCCGTGAGCTGAGGGGGAATATTTAAGGAGCTGGGAATGCTGTAGGGAGCTGCTTCGTTCAGCTGTTGAATCCAAGGGGTGACTGTCAGGGTTATGGAGTGCCTGGTGCCTTGGAATGTGCCAGAGTCCCTGAGGAGCATCCCCAGTGACCTTCACTCATCCCTCATTGCTCCCTGCTCTCCAGTTCTCCCAGCTGATCCCATGTGCTGGTGCTGCTGGCACAAATTGTCCCTAAAACTGTGACCGGTGGCAGATTAAATTCATTTGAAACAATTTCAAATCAAATTTGCTCAATTTAGAGATATTAAACTTGTAGAAAAGTTATTTAAAACCATTAACCAGTAACTGTCTCTGTATGGTCTGGCCTAAATATTACCCTGCTTTTGCCAGCATTGGTAATCCCAGGGAAATCCTGTTATCCCTGTGTTTGTGTGGAGGTGACAGACCCTGGAATCACCACCTGCCCCTCCCAGTGTCCCACCTGAACCTTGCTGCCCCTTCCCTCTTTTCCTCTTTATATTTCATATGTATGTAATAGAGTTATAATTTAATTTGGAGAATTCAAGTAAATATGGGAAACAAACTTAAATTTTAGCTATGAACAGATTTATTTTTTTTGGGTTGTGTTTTCTCCTTGGCCTTTAAGGTTAATGGAATCATCTCATGCTTGTGGTTGAAATATCAGGGTAAAATCTGCTCTGTTTTCAAGTGCTTAAACATAAAACAACACCTTAGGCTCACTAGGGGTAAACATTTGCCACACAAGAAGGAAATAATCTGATCAGGTTTTGGTTCAAAACTCATCAATGTCTCCAAGGGAGAGGTGGGATTTGGATATATACCCCAGAATTTCAGGGAATGCAGGATTTTTCATGTAGTCATTTATTTTAATTTAAAAAAAAGTTCTGCACACCTTTGATGTGAAACTCTTCTTCACCTTTGGATATTCCAACCTAAACATAAAATGGGAAGGTTTGGGTACATTGCAAGAGAATAACTGAGAGTTCTGTTGTTGTTTCAGGTTTGATGTTGGTTTGATTGGTTTGATGCTGGCCTGAAATATTTGTGACATGATGTCTTTTTAATAAGGCAGCTCTTCTGTTTCATGAATAGACATTGATACCATGACTTTGCTGCTGGATTTAGCAGCTGTGACATTTAGTGGTAAACACCATTAATGTTCCTTCAGCATAAAATCAGAATGAAATCTGACAAAACCAATTTATTTCTGCAGAAGAGACAAGTGAAGCTCTTCAAAATGAAGAAATTGGTCACAAAGATGATGACCAGAATCCAGTTTCCACTGATAATGTGGTATGTATACCTTTCCTTTTCCACCAGTTAATTAATAACTCTTTAATTAATGTTGAGGTTGTTGTCTAACACCTGTGTTTTTCACTAGGTCACAATTTCAGTCGTGTGTGTTAAGTCCTTCCTTCTTGAGCATGAAAACTCTACTAAAAATACTAAAACAGCAGAAAAAACCCTAAAACCTTCAGTAGAAATGGTTTGCAGAGATGGTGGCCAAGAGCCTCAGCTCTCCAGTCTACCTGAACCCCAGATTATGTAATTTGATATAATAATGGGAACAAAAACAGGGAAAAGTCTCTCCATACTTTGTTCTGCAACAAAACTTTTTAAAAATGCAGTTAAAATTGGGCTAAAATACACTGGATTTGCATAAGAGATGCAGTTTTCCTAATTGAAATTCTAATCTGTTCTTTCCCCTCCTATCTTAAAATGTGTGTCTCAGGAAGAGAGTGTGAATGTTTGGCAGTTATTTGGAGACACTTTCCTCAAGCTGAGTGTAAAAACAAAAATATTTGAGTCACAGTGTTACTGGGGGTCTGCTGGAGCAGCAGCACTCGGGGACATCAAAGCTCTGAGATGTTGTCACTTCAGCTGGGCTGTCACACACTGGGGCACACAAAATCTGCTTTATCCTCCTGGGTGGGTCCTGCCAGGGGGAGCTGGGAACCCCTCTGGAAGGATTTCGTGGTGATTTCAGGGAAATTCTTGGTGTGCAGGCAGGAGGGACCACATCTTGTAGGGAAAACCTTTGGAATGACACCTCAGGAATGATCCGTGAACGTGGATTGGGTCAGTGGGAGACCTTTCCCACACTGGATTAAACACTATCCTAAAAAACATAGTAAAATTCCTTTAATTTCTTATAGAAAGGCTCATAAATGTTTACAACTGTCAAAACAGTTAAAATAGTAAAAAAACTTGGGACATATTTCTAAATTTTAATCAGTTTTAAGCTTGGCCTCAACACAGTGCTCTAGGTATAATTAGAAACCCAACATTAAAAACTCCCCAGATTTTTGTGAATTAGGTAAAAATGTCCATATTTCTGCATTTGGAGCTGTCCCTTGGATCAGCATCCTGAACAGCTGAGGGCATTTCACTTGCACTGGGGCCAGAGAAGGCCAAAGGAGAAATCCTTGATTTTTTAGGCAAGGAGTAGGTCAGGACTTGCCCATTTTGCTCCAGAGGGATAAACTTCCAGACCCTCCTTTGCAACAGCAGGCTCCCAGAGCAGAGCAGGGGCTGTGAGGGGATAAACGTGCAGCTGAATGCCAAAATCCTGGGAACAGGGAGCTCCTCCCTGTAAACATCCCGAGTCTCCATGGCGGCAGCTCCCGCTGGATTCCCGCTGGATCTGCTGGCTGAGGTGCATGATTGCCATCTAATGGGGGCTGCACGGCTCGGAATTCCTCAGGAGCCAGCACAAAGTTCTGTTTCCTCCATCCCTTCCTGCCCGTTTGGGATGTGAATCCTCCTTTCTGTGTCTCCTCTGTGCGTTGGAATCTTCGGAATGAACCGTTTGCTTCTGTTTCAGAAAATAGAAATTATAGATGATGAAGAGAGTGACTTGATCAGCAATTCTGAAGTGGATCAGATGAGTTCTCTTTTGGATTACAAGGTGAGTAATTGGGCTGTGTCAGGGACAGCAGGATAATCCCGAGGGAGCTCGGGGGGGTGGATCTGTAGGAATTCAGACAAGGCATGTGGGATCCTGCAGCTCCTCTGCTGTTTTCCTGGTGTGCACATCCTGCCCTCATCCCACCTCCAGCCACATTATCCATGTTTCAACCCAAGGGGAGGCAGGAAAACCCCATTTCTACAGAGCTGCAGCTCTCCCCATGTGTCCCAACAAAGGGATTTTTGGAGTTTCTAAGCCACAGCTTCCTTTTTGTGGGAGAATGGTTCCTTGGAATGCTGCGATGCTTTTCCTGCTGCCCGGTGCTGCCAGCTCTGGAAGGGACTGAGCAGCTGGAATGCTCTGATGAATTGGGGGGATCTGAGGAGAAGTCATTCCCCAGGACATGCCTGGAAGTGGTGGTTGTGGGAGGGAGGAGAAGCAGTTGGATGCTGACAGCTCCTGTCTCCTGCCAGAGGGGGAGGGCTTTGTGTGTTGCTGCTCTCCCAAGAGTTGCCACAATTCCACATTTCCTTGAGTCTTTACCTCCATTGCTGTTTTTTCCCCTAGAAATCAGGTCAGTTCTCCTGACAATAATCAATTACCAAAGTAATAAACAGATCATCTCTTCAGGACAGAAATTCCTCCTTCCAGCAGCGTTTTCCTGGGAAGGGCAGTGGAGAATGAATCAGGAGAGGGAATGACCTTTTCTTAATGTCACCTGTCAGCACAGTGCAAGGCTTGTTGTGACAGTGCCCTGCAGAGCCAGGCCTGCTGTTTGACAGCACTGATCAGTCCCTCAGTGTTCTGCCTAAATCTGAATTCTTCCTGGGCCGGGCAGAATCCGGGGCTAAACAGGAACTGCTGAGTTTCCATCAGGAAGAAACTCAGCTGATTTTTTTATGCAAGCCTCAAAATCGCAGTCCAAATATTCCCCTCTCATTCCCAGAGCTGTTCTCACCTGAGGCAGTGTGGTGAGCAATGTTTTCACTGAAAAAATGGGAATTTTCTGGGGGAAAAAACCCAACAGAAACACAGCCATTTTTAAGGGCTTGTTGCAAACCTTTAGTGCATCACATAATCTCTGCTTTTCATATCAACCAAAGCTGAATTCCAGCCAGTTTAGAAAGTGTGAGCATGAATATCATGGTTTTTTTCATTATTCTCTCATTAATTGGTGCTATTAAGCAGAGCCCTTCTGCAAAAAATGAGCAATGACTTTGATCTTGTAACCTAAATAAAGAGTTTGATTTTCATGATCTTTGCAAAGGTAAATTACCAGAGAAAGTGAATTTTAGCTCTGCATGGATCAACAGGTTTAGCATTTTGATCCCACACGAATCACTTTGAAGGAGAAGACATGCTTGGAATAAACAGAAGTACTTATCAAATCTGAATTTTTAATTAAGAGATTTGCAAGTATAGATTGGGAAAATGCCCTTTTAGCCATAGCATGCACATTATTGATATTTCCTCATTTTGTAATATATTATATCCAATTCCAACCCCATAAATAACTCTATGGAAGTTGGAACTAAAATGATCCTTAAGGTCCTTTTCAAACCATTCTGTCACTCTGTGATATTCCTGTTTATTCTGTAACCCGAGGGATCCTGAGGAGCTGACACTTGATCCATGTCAAACCCAGCTGCACTGGAAGATGTTATATTTTAATTTGTGCCAGCTTTGAGGAATTTTCAAATTATTTTCCCTGGTTTTTTGTGTCAAGCCTCCTGCTGCAATAATGGAATTTATTTGCTGTCTCTTCTCACAGTCCCCTGATCACTTCTAGGAAGAGACCTGAGCTTTGATTTTCATTATCACTGAAAACATTTCATTTTAACCCAGGTGGTTTTAGGTTTGGTTGTTCCAATGTTTTGTCCTGCCCAGGGCAGGAGTCCCCATCCCCGGAGGGATTTAACAGACACGTGGGGATATGGTCAGTGGTGGCAAATGGCTGGGCTCCACCTTAGAGTGCTTTTCCAACCTAAAGAATTCCATGGCTCCATGATTGTTCCGTTATCCTGTGATTATTGCCAGAACTCTCTGGTTTCCCCCCAGAATGAAGAGGTCAGGTTCATCGAGAGCCAGCTGGAGAACCACAAACAGAAATACTTTGAACTGCAGACGTTTACCCGGAGTTTGATACTTGCAATTAAATCAGATGATAAAGAACAGCAGCAGGTAAATCCTGGAGGAGGTTTAATATCAGAATTTGATATTTGTTATTTTGTGTTGTGTCCCTCCCTTGGGTTTATTCCAGAGGCTCCAATTACGACTGAAAAGCTCGATGAATTTTTTCACTCTTTGTTCAAAGCACATCTGAGTGCTGACATAAAAAATACACCTAACAGTGTATATACCATATTCTATAGATTTTTTTTTGCCTTTAGGCCCTGCTTTCAGACTTACCTCCTGACCTGGAAGAAATGGATTTCAACCACACATCCCCCGAGCCCGACGATACCTCATTCAGCCTCTCGTCCCTGTCGGAGAAAAACGCCTCGGACAGTTTGTGATGGATTCTCCTTGGAAGGGACGAAACACAAACCCCACGGGAGGTGCAGGGCTCAGGAGAGAGGCCTCTGCTCTCCAGTGTTCCTGTTCTTCCTTGTTCTCCAGCCCAAGGAAGCCGGCCCAAGGTGGAGGAGCCCGTGCTCAAGGGTGGCCGTGGCTCCTCGCGGCCGCGCTTGGCGCCGCCGGGAAATTGGGAATGTTGGGGTTGGTAAATCAAAGCAGGGGGTGAGGGAAGGTTTCACTTGGAGCAGCTTGGCCTTGGTTAGGATTAACTTCTGACTCTCCAGAATAACTCTGGCTCTGTAGCAAAGTCTTTTTGAGCAGGGATCCGAGAGTGGAAAACACTGTCCTGTGACACGCAGCGAATTCCTCAGCGTCACCTGCTCCCCAGGCCTGTTTATTATATTTTTCCCCATTTTTACTCAGGTAGGTGGACTAAAAATTGGGGATCCAAATAGAATAACGGGCTTTCTCTGAGTTGTGCTTGAAAACCTGAAATTAAACTGAAGTGTTTTTCATTTCCTGACTTGAGATTGTTGAATCTTCCATTTTTCTGACCAAAATAGCTGAAAAAACCTTGAAAGGCTAACTGAAAAAATGGAATTATCATCAATAAATTATTAATGCAAAGAAGCAGTGAAAAGTGTTGGAAGAAATGAGGTGGAAATGGGAACCCTGATAGCTTCAGGACACAACTTCCCAACACAGTAGCAATGGGATTGGATGTTTACACTCTTTAGGCTTTTATGATTGTAATCACAGTTTTTATTTGTCAAAGCCTGAATGCTGAAGTTCTGCTTATTATCTCAAGTATTGATTATCTATTTTTCCACAAACTTTGCTCCGTTTTACCGAGCCAGTCAGAATTCCAGAGCTGTCATTGCACCCTGAAAGGATTTCAGTGTTGGGAAGTGAGTTTTGCAGATCTGTTTGAAGCCCTGCCTGGTGGATTTTTTGGCAAGTGCCATTTCCAAACTGTGATCTCGATTGCAGGAACTGAATTCCTTCTTTCCCAGAGCTGCTGGCATCGAATCCCTTCACTGCTCTGGTGGGGTGGATGTGCAGAGATGCTCAGATGGATTTAGTGGGGTGTGTTTGTGTCCAGGGAATGTGTGGCCATGGCAGGGGTGCCATGGTTGAGTTGACAGGGTGGTGATCAAAGGTTGGGCTCAATCTTGGAGCTCTTTTCCTCCAGGATGGGTCTGGGTGATGCTGCAGGTGCCTGCCCGTGGTATTGATGCTCTAATTCCAACCTGGATATCCCTCAGCAAGCATTTTTCAGTCTGGTAAAAATCCTGATCTTTGCATTTTATGCCAAATAATAATTGACTCTGGGGAATCCTTGTTCATGCAGTGAGTAATCCCCTTAATTTCAGTGGGAGGTCCAAGGTGTAGCTTAGAAAATCCAGAGTGGTGGGGAAATAACACCTTTTTTTTCTTTAATACTGGGATTAACTCAGATTCTAGGTTTTCTCAGTCTGATCAGTTCCTCCCTAATCACTTGTACAGCTCTTTTTGTTTAGTACCAGTAGTGAGCTCTGTTCTTTCAGGTTTTTAGTGTCTCTCCTGTGCTTGGGCAGGAGGAGCTTTTAGCAATACTGTTAAATACCAGCTGCAGAAAGGGCAGGAACGGTTTTAAAAGGTGTTTTAAAAACCAAAAGTCTCCCAGTTCTGCCCCCTGTACAACTCTGTAAGTTCCCAACAGAGCTGCCATTCCACAGAGTACCCCAGAATTCCAAGCTGCTGGGCCTGTGTGTGAGCTGAGGCGTTAAAACTCAGAGTGGAAATTGAGGTTGGTGAGCAGAGCTCCCAGTGCTGTCCTTCACAGGGAAGATAGAGCTGAGCTGGAATTCTGCTCGCTCTGAAAAACTCCTTTATAAAGGGTTTTCTATGCCAGGCCAACAATGGTTTCTATTGCTGTTCTCTCTAGACAGGAAATTTGTGCCACTGACAATGAAACCTCTTGTTTTCTGTGATATTTTATAAAAAGTACTGTGATTTGCCACTATTTGGGCCCTGTTTTCCTGCTTCTTCCACTTAAATTCCCACGACAGAAGGCAGGATACTCTTAACAGGAGTTCTCAATTTCATGGTCAATTAAATCATCCACCTTCCTGCAAGAAAAACTTCCACTGATGATTCAGATTTTGCTGTCTTGCTGCTGTTTCATACCCAAACAAATGGGAGGAGTGAATTTTGAATGAACTGTTGCTGGATACAAGCAGTGCTGTCAGCCCCTGCTCTCCAGGAAGCTGGAATCCTCTTGGATGTGCAGCTGGAATGAGCTGCAGTCAACGCCCACCCCATCCCTGGGGAATGTTCTTTGGGCCTTTCCCCTGCAGGGAGACCAAACCCAGCGAGGCAGTGGCACTGCCACAGCCTGAGACACTTCTCAACAGCACAGGAGAGGCAGGAAAAAAGGATCAATTCCACCCCTCAGAAACAAAATGCTGGGGAGGAAAATACCCTACAGCTCCTTGGCTGGGGTTTTTTCAGTATCTTGTGTGTATTTCCAACACAAATCTAATGAGTGTTAGCAGTAGTGGTATTTAAATGGTGGAGAGCAGCAGGGTGGCTCTGGGGTGGATTTGGGTTCTGGGTGTTCCCCAGTTCATCATTTCATAACCTATAAGAGATAAAGCCAATCCTGTGCTTTTCAGGTGACAGAAATCCCCCCCTGCCTGTTTCAGGGATGGTCTCTAATTTGAGTTATCACTGCAGCAGAAGGGCCACGTGTTGATGGTTTTGTCACCTTTCTGTGGCCACGGATCAGTGTTTTCTCACCCTGCAAATTTTGCCCGTGAACAGTGACTTCCCTGGTGGTGTCTGTTCCTAAAGCATCCCTGGGAACATCAGTGATGTCTTTCTGAGGAATCCCAGATGGGAAGGTAGCTCAGAGCAGAGCCTGTAACCAGAGACAGGACAGGCTCTGCCCGGGGAGCTGATTTTGATGCTGCAAAGTTTGTTCATGGTTCAAACCCTGTTTGCTGGAGCTCTGCCTCCTTTCCTCTGCCTGCAGCTGAAGCTTCAGTCACATCCATGGCTCTGACAGGATTAATGGGGAATACTCCAGTGGGGAATTTGGGGCAGGTTTAGAGGTACCTGAGCAGATGAACTGTACAAAGTTTCTGGAGTGTCCAGCCCTGGAGGCAGCTCTGCACTTTAATCTTTCCAAGTATTTCTTTTCACTAAGGCAATAAAAAGTGTGGAATGAGGAGTTGGAGGGGCTTTGCAGCCCTGTGAGTGAGGAAAGGAGTGGGCTGGTTCTGTCTTAATCTGGGCAGCAGCTTTATGGAGTTCATTCTCCAAAGGGAGAGCCTGTGGCTGCTTCTGGGCTCATGCAGGTGAAGGGATGGAACAAACCAGCAGCATCATGGACATCCTGACTTGGGAATGGGAATCACTGCTTCAAATGGATCCCCTCTCCCATTTGGGATCTCTTGCACTGCTGTACTCCTGTCGTTAAACACAGACTCCTGCAAGCACTGACCTTCCCCTCAGCATTCCTGCTGGGTTTGGTCTCAGGATGCTGCTGGTGTGAGGAAGGACAAGAATATGCATTGAGGGAATAGCACAGAATTCCTGAAACGGGAGCAATTCATCACTTACTCCAAGGCAAAGCTTGGTGTCCCAGCTCCAGCCTCCTGCCCAGCTCCCCCAGGCCAGCAGGGACCTGAAGGGCTGGAACCTGCCCAGATTCTGCCTTTTCTGCCCCAAATCCTCCCGTGTCAGTTGTGAGGTGCCTGAGCAAAGCCAGGGGGTGGCTGGTGAGGAAACTCCCCCTGGTTCCCAGGGAACAGGAACTCTGTGATGGTTGATTTCTCTAATCAGGGGAATTTTACCACATTGGCCAAATGTGAAATCTGAAAAGTTTTGAGCAAAAAAACCAGACAAAGCAGCACTGCAAAATGGGTGTTCTCCATGGCAGGAGAGGGGTTTAGTCTGAGTGTTCATTGCTGTGAAAGCAGCAGCTGCTTTGGTCAGAAGGCAACAGAGAAACGGGGCAGAGCCTTGGGCTGCTGGGGGCTCTGCTCCCCCAAAGGAGAATCCCCTGGGCTGGGAGAGGAGCTGCAGGATGTTCCTGTAAGGAAAACGGTTCAGCTCAGTGCTTTGGCTCTGGGAATGTTTTCCTGTGTCACTGAACTGAGTCAATAATTCTTTTCCAGCTCTGTTTTACATTTTACACAACGCTACCTCTGAAATGTGACACCCCCTTAGACCCACACAGAAAATGTGAATTTAGGATTTTTTTTCTTTTTAAACCTTTTATAGGCAATAAATTATTTCCAACGTGCATCCTTCAGTTTTGTGCTTGGTTGTAGCTGAGTGTGAGTGAGCCATTCACTTTGGTTTTATTTTAGTGCTGTTTTTCTGTATCTGTGTTAATCACAATCCATGGACAAGGAAATCATGATGGGATATTGGGGAGAAAGATTAGGATATGTTCATGGGAATAAATATTTCTATTAAATCTGGAGGATGGTGGGGTGGCTGTGCTGGGTTTGCTGCAGTTACTGGGAGAAATGGGTATTATCCTTAATTCTGGTATTAATGATTGTTGTAGCATTGCTCAGTGCATCAGATTAATCAATCAGAGCAATCAGTGATCTCAGCACTGCAAGGAAAAGGACTTTACACTTTCTGAAACATCACAGTTCATAAATACCTCCTCAGATTTTTGTTTCAGTTTTTTTCTTTTTTTGGCATAAATATATAGAGACCTTGTAGAAACAACTTTGAAAACGGATCAGTAACAAACTGAGGTCAAATGTAGGTTTAGACCCTGTTTGTAGTCAGGTTTCACCTTAAAAGAGTCCCTTGAATTCCCCCCCTCACATTTCCCTCCCTGGAATTCAGGGGGGGTTGGCAGGATGCACAAGGGGGATGGAGGGAAAGAGGCACAAGGAGGCAGAAATGAAGGTTCTGGGTTTTAATCAAGAAAATCTCAATAAATTAAAAGGTTTCTGCACCGTGGAAGTCAAGAGCTTCTGCTTTATGTGCAGATTTTGTGAAATAGGGTTCAAAGAGTCCTTGGCAAATCCACTGGGTTGTGTTGGGGGAAAATTGTCTTCTCCAGCAGGAATATTGTAATTTCTAGGGTTATTTCTGGAAATACTGAGCGTGTGTGGATACACAGATTTACAATGTGCACAGATACACTGAACTTGATCACAATAGTAACTACAAAGGTGTTTTAACTTGAAATATTAATGTAATTCTTCTCAAATACGTTTGGTTTGCTCTTATTTTCATGTCTTACTATATATCAACGACATAGTTCTGAAAATGAGTCCAATACATCCATACAAATATGGTTTGTTGTTTATCTCCTTGCAAAACTGGTAACTTCTAGGCTTGGAAATTTATGAAAATGCCCATAATGATGATATTTCTAAGAGATCTTCACAAATAAACAAACTGCTGTATTTATGAAGAGATAATGAATCTTCTGCCATGATAATTTCTGCTTTATTTTCACTGTAGGAATCAGTTTGATTTTTTAAAAAAAAAATATTCTGAAAGTTTAAATATTATTGTATAACTTGGATGTTTTCCTTAGCCTACAAAACAAGAAAATCAATGATTTAAAATCTTTTATCATTTCCTTCTGGGCCAATTCCTTAAGCTTTGTAACCTGAGTGTCTCCCTGAGTTTCTCTGTGAAAATCACTATTTATATTGCATTTTTTTTGATTTCTATCAGTACGTGTAGCAAAGAAACGACTCCAAACCTTCAACTGAAGTACCTCCACTACGGTCCAGGACCCTGCTCTGGGCATTTGGGCTCACACATGCCCAGAGGAACGGTCCAGACCTTTGTACTGAGTTGGTTTTCTGTGTATATAAAGGGTATTTATAATCTTGGATGAACAGAGTCATCGTTGGAAATGCTGATTTCCTGCTTTAGGAGCCTGCTCAGCTATTTTTATATAAAACGTTGGTCTTCGCCTTAATTTTTTTTGGTGAAAAGTTGTGCCATAGATATTTTAACTTATCCACAGATCCTTTACAGAGTTTGCTTTGACTTCTCTTTCTTTAATTATTTTTTTTCCTCAAATGGTTCTAATTTGTTTTCTCCTCCGAATGCATCTCAAGGTTTGGTTTTCTTTCTTAATTTAATTTTTTTTTTGAAGTTTTGGAAGATCCCTTCATCTGCATGCTTCGGTAGCTCGAGTTTTTCCTCTGTAGTTTATTGTTTATAGTTTAGAAGAACCTTTTATTGAAACCCCCTGAAGTAATGCTTGTACAAATGTATTTAGGGTGGCCCAGATGGTCAGAGAAAAGGGCTATTTAGCATTGGTAAATTTGTCTACTGACTCAAGGATATTTTTCTACGTCTGTCAAGTTTGGGACTATGGAGAAATGAAATAAAGGTGAACTAACTCCTTTTCCTATATGAACTTCTCTGTTTCTGTGTTTATTATGGCCTTGGAAATGTTCACTTCTGTTCAGAGCAACAAGAATTAAATCCGCATCAGGGCTCAGCCCGAATTGTTCCGTTCCCATCGTGTAAATTCATTGAAGGAGAGGCTTTTCAGAATTAGAATTTTATACAGAACTTGGAGCTCTCTGTCCCGGGAACACTGAAATGTTCCACCCAGCACTGACCCAGCTCGGACAGTTCAGGTGAAGGGGTTTGAGTTGTGTTTTTAAGCCATTTTAAAGATAAATGTGAGCTCCGTGTGCTGCTGTGAATCCTCATCCCGGCTGTCCTGGGGCGCTCCCCGCGCGGTGCCGCGGCTGAGGGACAGGATTGAAATTGAATTCAGACCAGGAATAGTGAGAAGGAACCGCGAGAAATCCCATGGAAAAGGGCTTTGGAGCATCCCGGGCTGGTGCCAGACTGGGATAATAGCCAGGCTCCGGCGGATCCCTGCAATGCCGGGCTGCCTTGGTTGGCAGAGGCTGGCAGGTGGCAGTGTGGCCGCATCCATGCGGATCCTCCAGGGACGCGCTCACCTGGCTCTTCCCTGCAGATTTGCATCAACCTGATGAATAAAACTCCCAGCGCTCCAAAGTCACCCAAAACTCCGAGCTCAGCCCCCGTCCGGCTTGGGAATTCCGGCTGCAGAGAGGGAGGGTAAAAAACCAGGGAGAAACAGGAATGGAGAGCAGTTCAGTCTGTGTGACCCTAAAGATTTGTTAACAAAGGTTCCTGTGACCCTGAACTCGGATGTTTTGGGAAAAGCCCACCCCGAGCGGGGTGCTGGCTGCAGCTCCATTGCCACCTGGTGGCAAAAAAAACCAGGAATTGGGAAAAAATGCCTCGAACTGTCCCCATTCTTCATCCTAAAAACGGGGACAGAGGAGACTGAGATCAGACTGGAGGTGCAGCCATAAACCGGGATCATATTCCAGTTTAGTTTTCCCACACGGATTTGGGGTTGGAGGCACCAAAGCTGCTCCATGGGATGAGGTGACCTCTGCCAAGCAGGAGCAGCCGGGGTGGCCACTCCAGCTCCGTGTTCCTGCTGCAGGGAGTGAGGGAAAGGGCCATGGAAGGAAAAAAAGACAGGAAAAAAATAGGTGTTTTCTGGTTTTCCAGTTATTTACTTGCTGTTGCTTATTTTAGTGGGAAGGTGGAGGAAAGGGCAGGAAATTCGAAAATTTTCAGACTTTATCTACTATTTTATCTTGCTTTTTATTTGTTTCTTGCTGGAAATCTGGAATAATCTTGGACTGTGTAGAGTTTTTCACTAGAAAAAGCTCATTCGACTTTTTCTGAAAGAAAACTTCTCACCAGCCTCAATCTTCCCTTGGCAGTCTCCTCCTCTTTTCTGTTAAATGTGAAATTTTCAATTAAAGGCCCTTTAGCTTCTTTTTCTTCTGACGGTTTTGGGCTCAGCCAAAATTCAGGGGAATTTGAAGTGAATTTGAAGAAGTTGCCCAGCAGGTCCCACCCCCTCAAGGAAGGACAGGAACCACACAGAGAGAGCCCGTTTTGGGAAGGCCAAATCCTTGGGATGGCACCTTGGAACAGACACCCCATTAGGTCAAAGGCCACGGGTTAATTAGCCAGGGTTTAATATTCTGTTAATACTTTCCCTCTGTGACAGTTGCAAAGCCATTGCAACCAAACCCCCCTAGACCTTGATTCCCATAATAGTAATAAATGGCTTACTGTGATCCGAGCTATAAACAGATTTTATGACTTCTGCCAGAAATTGAATATTGAATTATTTCTTTATGCCCACATGTCTTTCCTGGTTTGCTTAATTCTGCCAAATATTTAGCTCAGCCTTCTCTTCTCTGAGCAGCCCACACTCTCCCGGCTGCATCTTCCCATTTTTGGACCATTATTTAAAATTTCAGTCTTTTTACAGAGCCTGGCCAAGGAACCCAAACTGCTCAGAGAGGAATGAAACAGCTGAACGTGCTCAGCTCCTGTTTGGGGCTCAGGGTTTTGACACCTGCACAGCCAAGCAGCAGGGGCTGACACCACCTCGGTAACGCTGGCACGGGCTCCGTGTTCAGCCCTTTTTTTGGGAAGAATCCTGCTGGAATGTGCCTTTTGTCTAACCGTGGAGCTCAGGGCCACGGGAACAGCGTGGACACGTTTTTGCATGTTCTACAGTCACACTTCAGAAATATATGATTTTCTGTGTTTCCATTCTTTAAAATATTAGTTTATCTAATATTTTTTCATATCAACCCTGAGTGTGTGGCTGAAAATGTCATTTCTTGCTGCCATCAGGGGTTGTGAGCTGAGTCGATGCCTGCCATAATCTGTGTCCTCATCCAAAACCAGGATACACAATTTTCAGAGTAAGTGTTGCTGATTGCCTGAATGACAGGTGGGAAATACTGAGAAAATATTGAGAAATAAGCCTTGCTCAACAACCAGCTGATAAAACCCCTTAATTTGTGCAAACATCCCCAATAAAGACTCAGAGCACCTTTGCAGATTATTTCCAATCGTTTTCCCCCTCTTTAAATTAATTTTCAGCTGAAGGAGCCGAGATAAGGGATGAAACCATTCCATGCCCTGGGAGTGCTGCCCTGGGCGGGGAGCAGGAGCCGCTCCCGGAGCCGTTCCCTGCCGTGCCCCCAGCCCGGGGACAGGGACGGGGACAGGGACAGGGACGGGGCCGGGTGGCAGCGCCGGCTGCTCGCCGCTCCCACGCCCGAGCCGTGTGTTGATTCACTCTGTCATCGATTCGGGCAACTCGAGGCAATCGGTTTCCAAGATACCACATCCTTCAGATATTTCAGCCCCCCTGCTCTGGCAGTACATTCTATTGAAATGCCGGTGGATCAGCCGGGTGGGTATTTATAGCCACGCTCACATGGGCTCTGCGGGGTGGCCGGGGATGGCCGGGCAGGGGAGCTGGAGCTGAGGGGCTGGGGCAGTGGGGTCCCTCTGGAACTGAGGGCCTGGGGCAGTGGAGTCCCTCTGGAATTGAGGGCCTGGGGCAGTGGAGTCCCTCTGGAATTGAGGGCCTGGGGCAGCGGGGTCCCTCTGGAACTGAGGGGCTGGGACAGTGGGGTCCCTCTGGGTCACCCCACAATCCACATCTCACCACGGTTCAATGCAGCAGAGCTGCTGTTGGCTCCACCACGCTGGGGTTCAGTACAGCTCCACTGATCAGCCAGGCCATGAGCAGCTATTAAAACTGAGTTCAGATTTTGCCTCAGGGATTCCGGATTTTCCAGCCTGGGGCAGTGACGGGTCCAGCCAGGTGAGGTACATTTGGTTTGCTTTTCCTGCCATTCCTCACCATCACTTCCCCATCTCCACACCACTGCCGTGGCTCACACAGGGATCCCTCCCTTCCAGTGGTGAGCGCTGGCTTCCTGGATAAAGGAAATTTCCAAAGAAGAGAGAGGAAACTGCTGTGATCTCCCTCTGGACTTCCCACAAAAACCAAAATGTAAATATTGGTTAAACGGGTTGAATGCGATGAGGCCTGGAGCTGCACACACATCTTGTGAGCTCGGGTTTTCAGTGAATGGAAGGAAAACTCGTGTATGTAGAATATGGGAAAGCTCTGCAGCAGGCGGGAGAGGCAGGGATAGCCCGGGAGGTGGATGGGGACAGGGACACACAGGTCACCCCGTCTGGGACTGGCTCTGCAGCTGCAGCTCCGAGCAGGAATGACAGGAAGTGCCCAGAGAGGCAGAGTTCCCAAAATCCCTACTTTGGGCTGCTGGAGCAAGAGGAGTCCCTCTGGAATTCCCGAGGCCCGGCATGAGCAGCTTGGGCAGTGCAGAGCTTTGCCTTGTTTTGAGGCCAAAACAAGGTGTAAAATACACTAAACATGGAGATAAAACCAAGGCTTGGATTTGTGTCCTCCCTGGTTTGTCACCATCAGGATTTGGATATAAAATGGGGATCCAAAATCCCAGATCACACATCAGTCAAAGCCTGGACTCGATGATCTCAGAGGTCTTTCCCAATCTAAATGATTCCGTGAAATCTTCCTTTCATCCACCCCTTGGGCGTGGGTAGCAGCAGGAAACCACAGAAGGAAGGGAACGGGACCAATCCAGCTTGGAACTGCAGGCGATAAAGGTCAAACTGGGGGACAAAGTGGAGAAAGGAGAACTGGTAAAACAAGGAGAAGGATCGGGAATGCTCCCAGCGCCAGCCAGGAACATCCAGGCCCTGGGGGCGAGAGGGAGAGCGGCAGGGGATGGGAGCAGACCCCAAGAAGCTGCTGGGTCCGAGGGGCTGACCCCGGCTGACCTCTCAGAAGGGTCAGGGCGGTCACCTGCAGACCGGGGTGTCCCCCGGTGTCCCCCGGGGCCGCTCCCGGGGCTCGGGCCGGGATGCGCGGGAGCAGCTCCCGGGAAGCGGCAGGGGCGGGATGGGAGGGAGAGCGCTGACGGCGCTGCCCGTGGGAGTAGCCGTGGGCTGGGATGACGGGGGATTTTTGGCTCCACGAGGAAAAAATAAAACTCAACCTTTTTTTGTTTGCTTCAAGCCTCACTATCAGCTTCATACTGTGGACTTCTCACTGGAACGTTTTAGGATGGAATACGTGCAAGAAAAGGAAAATCTGTGCACAAAATAATGATTTGTATGAAAAGCAGGGTAGTAACAACCAAAAATTAAAATACAATCCGTTAGAAAATCCCCTACTCGAGAGGTTTTAAAAGGTGGTTTTACCCTTATCTACTAATAATATTGAGTTACTTATTCTTTTTCATATCCTAAAGATTTTATAATAATGAGTAATTTTTCTGGAAGCATTTCTTAGTTCAAGGTATGAGAGCTTGAAGTGATCCAACTCATGCTTTGGATAAACTGAGTCATTCCAGCTTTTTCTAGCCAAGATCTGACCTTTGATAACTTTAATTTCCACTTTTTGGGTGACTCCTTGAACTGCTTTGTCAGTTAAAATGTAACTATTGAGGCTTAAAAACGTGTTTAGTGCTGATCAACCTGAAGGGGGGTTAAGGACACCATGAAAGTTCAGACCATGATTTCCAGCTCAAAAACATCCTGAGGGAGGAGGGAATTAGGTCCTTTGGGGCTGTGTGTTGATAGGACACAGAATTATGGAATGGTGTAGGTTGGAAGGGACTTTAAAGCTCACCCCATTCCACCCCCAGCCATGGGCAGGGACACCTTCCACTATCCCAGGTTGCTCCAAGCCCCGTCCAGCCTGGCCTTGGACACTCCCAGGGATGGGGCAGCCACAGCTTCGCTGGGCAACACATCCCAGGGCCTCACCAGCCTCACAGGGAAGAATTTTTTCCTAATATCTAATCCTACTCTCTGTTAATGAGAAGCCATTCTCCCTTGTCCTGGCACTCCAAGCCCTTGGAAATAGTCTCTGTCCATCTTTCCTGAGTCCCTTCAGGTCCTGGAAGGCTGGAATTAGGTCACCTTGAAGTTTCTCTTCTCCAGGCTGAACAATGCCAATTCTCTCAGCTTTTCCTCACAGCAGAGCTGCTCCATCCCTCTCATCATCCTGGTGCCTCCTCTGGAATATTTCAATCCTGAAATGCCACAGCAGTTGTTCTGGCAGGTGCTTTTCCCAGTGAGCCCCCAGCCCGTGGGATCCCTCGCCCACTCCGTGGCCATGCCGGGAATGGGAGCAGCAGCCGAGGGGTCTGCAGGGGAGCTCTCCCTGTTTTCCAGCCGCATGGAGCAAAATGAAGTGGAGGTGTCATTGTGACAAGCCAAGAGCTGTAAAAAAGCACTCCCAGAGTCTCCAAGCGGATTTGGAAGAAGCCAGAACCGCGGGGTTGGAGTTAAACAAACAAGCAGGCAAACAGGGAATGACAATCCCGGGATCCCCTGAGCTTTCCGCAGCTCTCGGAGGGTTCGGCAGATCCATCAGAGTGACACGAGGGGAGCCACAGGGAAATGCTGAGCACTCAGAGCAGCGTTTGAGGGAGGAAAAATCCTTTGTGGAGAAAACATTGATGGCAAAATGTTCTCCTGTACAGAAAAATGATAACAACGTTTTATCCTGTTGAAATCCTCTCTAAGGGGACTCGGGCGCTGGGGGGCTCGTGCTGGTTCTGTGATCACTCAAAAAATGTCATTAATTGAGGCCATTGGGTCCACTGGGTCCAAAAAAATGCCATTAGTTGATATTAAATAGCTCCATAGTTTTATTTGTAGCTGTTAATACAGATGGAAGCATCTCCGAGTGAAAAGATCTTCCACCTAGCGAGCTAAATAACCAATATTAATAGCTAGGTGCAAAAATGTCTGTAAAAACATAAAATACTTTATAACTGTCTTATTAAAATGCATTAAGCACTGAGGACTTTGTCATAACGGAAGAAATACATTACTGCTGTTGCTGCCAGCTTAATGATTGTGCTTAATCACCCATTGTTTGGTGATTGAAAAATTAGAAAGGTGTTTTAATTTAAATTTTTAAGCGTTCTCAGAGTTCATGTGCTGCAGAAAGGCATTGTTGGCAGGCAGTTGTGGCACTCACAGAGGCACAATTTCCTGGTGAATCCAAGCTGCTGCTCGCCCAGCCACACGCTGCCTCAAGCCCTCGCCGCTGAGCTCAGTGACAATTTTAGGTATCATTTAACAAGGCTGACTTCTTTCTTGGAGTTAATTTGAACTCCAGCCCTTGCTCATCTGCCTCTGTTTATGTGCATTTATCCATTCTTGACAATTTTCAAATTAATATTGCGCTGTGAATATTGGCCATGTTTTAATTCTGACTATCTCTTTCAATGGTTCCTGTAATTACCAGGTACGTCATTCATTCGAGATTGAAATCTGCTTCCTTCCCACACAAACCCAGCATTATTTCTTTTTTTCCTCAAGATTACTGGTAGCAGATTTTAAAAGTGAGGCTTATTATTTTTTTGTACTAAAAAAGCAGATCATCCTCTTTTTAAGGCTCCTGCCCGGGGCTTTTTTTGTGGCCTTTTAGAGGTGGTACCACACTGTGCTGATTACAGGAAGAAATATCAAGGTTTGATCCTCCTCCTCCTTTCATGAGATACAGATTGATGCTCAGAATTACGTGTTTTCAACTTGCTTCAAACCACCACAAACTGGTAAACTGAAACCAGGCTGGAGCTGAGCTGCGTTGGGCAGTTTGAGGTGCCCCACCAGCATCACTCTTCCTGTTTGCAGCTGATTTTCTGTTCAGCCCTGGCTCTGGGCTGGGCTGGGCTGTGAGAGCCGTTCTGTACAAGTCTGACCTCATGCTGGGAGATGTTTCCTCTGCTGAGTGCTCGTGTTTCTCACTGAAGCCAATTCACAACATTCACTAAAAACCCTCCCGTTAAGGGTGGTGAGAATGTGCCTCTCACATGGCATGGATTATATTTTTTCCTTATCATTGAAAGTCTGTTCATCTGTCAATATTTACATTGATATCCTATATTGATTATACCTGGGTAGCCCCAGCTGAGAAAAACACGAGTTAGAGGCAACTTCCATCTCTCCTTAATCTTTTCAACAACCCCGTGTGTGCTCTAGAGGCTTCTCAGCCTCACATCCAGCCTAGTAAAGAGTTTCAAGTAAGTTCTAGTCACTTACCTGCTCATCTCCATATAATACTGTTATTTGTCTAATTGTTTCTATTCTTGTATGTTTGCTATGTAAAAATGCAGTAAAGCCATTATGCAGGAAAAGAAAAGGAAAGTGGTTGAGATGATTATTCTGTTATCAGTCATGACTAAGATGAAGAGAGATATACTAGCAAGACATTGTTCCTAAAATAGATACCTTGCAAACAAGAAATGTCAGTCAAATGAGGTTTAAATTAAATTCCTGATAGCAATTACTTACAGAATTATCATGCTCCCATTGAAATTATTATGAATATTGTCACCAGAGTTAATGGGAGAAGAGTTAGTTTGGCTTCAGCTACTGATTCTGAGACACATTCCAGAACGTCCCCAGCTCGTGTCCTGCTGAACCCAAAGTCACAGGGCTGCAAAGAGCATCCTTGGCTGAAGGGTGGCTCCAGACACAGGGCAGTGGGAAAAGGTGAAACTCAGAGCTGGGCACTTGCAGAAAGTATTGAATGGCCACAAACAAGTGACCTCACTGCGAGCAGAACTGATGAAGTGCAGAAATGTGATGTGCGTTCCAAATAAAGAACTGATGAGTCAAGTTGTGCCCCAATTGGAACGGGAGCAAAGTCAAGACAGCTTGAAAATAACCTTGATTACAGAGGAGAAGGAATAGCAGTGGGGTTGTGGTGAGCCCCAGGAGAGCAGCAGGAGGCTGGGAAGGACGTGGATCTCTGTCCCTGCAGGAGTGGGGACCCTTTCAGCACTCGCTGCTGCTGCAGGAATTACCTGAAGACCCAAACCAATGTTCCTGAAGTGGCACTCACGACCTCCTCTCTGCTCCAGCAATGCAGCTATTACTCATCCAGCCAAGGCCTTTTGTTACACAATAAGGAGAAAACAACTTCTAAATATATAATTTTAAATCAGTATCTTTATACTGCAAGACACAAACAGCTACTGCTGGATTATTTCTGACAGATACTAAATTCCCATTTAATCTTCCAGGTTGAGGCATTTTTCTAAGCAGGGCTCAGTAGGAAGTTAATTATAATCTTCCAAAATGGGAAGAATTTTCACCTGAGATGATTAGGAGACTGGTTTGAGGCATGGTATGTGGGCTCCTAGCTAAAGTTAGGAACTGGCAACATCTTTGGCTCGCTCTCATTGCAGAAGTAACACCTTCTGCTGTCACAAAAACTTCCCTGAAGATTGAGATCACGATGATTCTGGATGCAATCAATCCCTTAAGTATTCATCATTGCTGATACATTTGCATATTGGAACATCCCAGTGGTTTATTCTGTGCTCTGAGGCAAAATTCGCTGCGAATCCCAGTCGGATTTTTCAGGCTTGGTTTCAGCTTCGAGGATAAAACAGGTTTGAAGAAATATAATGAAGCAAGTTCTGGAAGAAGACAAAAGTATGTGAGATTCAGTTTTTTAAAAAAAGGATCAATTGCTTGTGGTAGATTTGCCATCTGTTGGTGTGTGCACACTGCTGCAGTGACTTATTTCAGTATTTAATTACGTTTTCTGACTGCACTTGGCTCAGCTAACCTTGGGAGTTTCTATGAGAAATAGAGTTGGTTGTGGTTTTTTTCAGCAGCTTTTGGAAAGGGATGAATTACCAAAGAAATTCTTGTTGAGGAGTCCTTAGAAGGAGGTTGGATATAGCTGGGCCTTGGTGTTTTCACTGAGTCATTACGTAGAGGCTGCAGGATTTCCGTGGCCTCTGCTGAGTTTTTCTAAGGTTTGAAGTGAAAACAAGCACATATAGGCATAAAAACTCCAGCAGGATCTTCATTCACTGTGCCTATCTGCAGTTTTCATCCCCTACTGTCAAAGCAATGCGATCAGCAGAGATAAATTCATTGTATTTTCCATATGGCTGAGATATTTCTTGAGCTCATTTTGGATAAACGTGGCAAAATTTGCTACTAAGTTTGTCCCGTGGTTCTAAAATAGCCCCCAAAAAAGAGTGCTCGCTTTGACGGTGAGAATGAAATAGTAGATCTTTCTTAAGGTGTTGATCTGGGAGCATCATCTCCAATTGGCTTCCTTTTTTTATCCGTAAGTGAGCTTGTAAAACCTTGCTACAAAAGCACCAAGATGGAGATGGAGAAATACAACAAAGCTGAGGCAGGGAATCACCACGGGCCTCTTCCCTCACGTGCAGTGACATAACCACAACAGACAGGGATTCTGGCTGTTTGCTCACCTAAGTCACTCCTCTTGCCTTCACAACGTGGGGCAAAGTGTACCATGAACTGTTTAAGAATGTCACACTGCTTGTATTTGCTACCACATCACACACACGAGCTTGGCTCTAGGTGCATATTTTAAATATCAGCATATACAGGCTGGGATGTGGACTCACATTCCTGTTTCGTGTTCAGACTAACACAGTAGTGACTAAAGGTTTTGTCATGACACTGTTCCATAGCTGAACCTGCATACAGATGTTTGGTGCTGTGACCCTACTTTCTAAATTGTGAAACTCTTGCTGTAGTATTTACCTTCTAAGACCTGAGCAATTTCCTCTGTGTGGAGAGGATTTCCACATTTTAGTGGCCACAAGTGTCCTACTGAACCCGTGTGAGAGCCCCCCACCCTGTGTGTGAAGCAGTCCCTCCTGTGGAACAGTTCTGGCCCAGCCACAAGGATCCAGGCACACGTTTTTGTTGCACCAGGACAGTTGTTTTTCCTCCTCCTGGGAGAGCGAGCGGTGCGAACAGAACGTGCTTTGTCCCCACGAACGTTCATCCGCACAACAGGGAAGGGCTGTGCTGCTCTGACTCTCAAAATGTGCTCAAGTCGTATTGTACAACACATTAAAGGTGAAATGATGAATAAACTGTCCCTCAGAAATTAACCTTCACAATCCATACTAGAGTTCAGTGTGCCTTGAACGCAATCTCCAAAAGCCGAATTCGTACCCATTCCCTTCCAGGGGCGTTGCCAGCATCACAAAACCAGAATAAAACAAGCAGGGGCAGCTTCCTCCAACTTTGATTTTTGCACAGTTTCCTTCTTTCTTGCTGAATGAGGCACTATTCACATATCCCTCCATTCCTGCTGCTTGGCTTTCCAAGGTGGAGCTGAGCTGTCCTGGCCATGGTTCAGATTCAGTGTCACTAACGGGGGGAAGGAGAGGGGCAAAAGACGCTGGCCTGATGATAATATCCTTATTTTTCCTTTCTTGTAAAACCTTCTGGGTGAATGAACACCAAGTTTGTAGGATTCTTCTGAAATAACCTTGTTTAGGGCTGCTACAGATTGACAGAAAACTGGAGAGGGAACGTCGTTCTGTAATTGGCCTCTCTGAGAAATGTCCTGCTGGGAATGACAGGCAGGAAATGTGCAGGGATTGTTTTAATTCATAAGTAATCTGTTGTTCAGATGTTCAAGTGTGTGATTGACACTTTCAGGGAAACTGAGTAAGTACAGGAAGTGTGGATGTTGTCAGGTGGCTGCAGGTGCATCACAGGGGCAACTGAGTGCTTGGATTTCATGTTATTGATACTGAACAAGCCGAATTTTGGCTGCAGATCCCTATTATTATTATTATTACTATTATTACTACTATTACTATTATTACTATTATTCCTTTCCTATTAGGCTCAGTCAAATACTATTCTCAGCAACTCTACCAAGCTGCAGAATTAATTTCGAAGTGAATATTAAGGAACTAATTATTTTGAACTCTTCATCTAATTCAAGTCCCTCAGAGGTTCTCATGCTGCTCAGACAAGGACCTGCTGAGGGATGTGATGGGCAGAAGCTGCTGAATGGATGAAGGTACTGGAATGCCAGCAATATCCATCTGCAAACTGCACACCAGGGATGTGATACCCCCAGTGAAACCTGGGCACCAAAGGAGATCTGACACCCATACAGGCAGATTAGATGCTCTAGGAATGGGGGCAAATAATATCCAAGTATATAATATTTCAATATTCATTCGAAACCTAAGACGTGAGGCCTTGGTCCTCCTAAATCAATGATTTGCTAATGTATTTTGATGGTTTATTTCTCTATCAAAGAGCCTTTGAGGGGGATCTTGCTAATTTTGACATTTGTACATATCATTGCCTTTTTAATGAATACTTTTTGTTTGCTTGTGAGAGCCAGAGTAACAGAAATTCCGAATTTATTTTTTCCTATATCTACATACAACATAATTTCCCTTTTCTAGCCTTTGACACAAATAACAACCCTAACTCCTTTAATTATTGCTTTCCTCTGAACTTCTCAAATCCCTGCGGATGCAGAGCACTTGTTTGCAGCCTGTTATTATTTCGAGCACTGGGAGAAATCAGACACAGGGAAACAGCATCTGCCACAGGAATTTTGGACACAAGTTCTTGTTGAGCACTCCAAGGCCTTTCAAAAAGTCACTCCTCACTTGATTTCCTTTATATTTAAATTAAGATCTGCCTCATGGCACTGCTCAGGTATGTACAGATTTAATCTCACTGAAGATTTGGCCATTTGGCTCATGGATACACACCAGTGACAGCAGCAGAGGCACTGGGATATGGCTGTGTGCACCAACAGCCCCAAAGTCGGGCTTGTCCCTTCATCTCCTGTCACTTAATTGCTCTAAAAGCTCCAGGTTCACACACTCCTACCATCACCAAAATAGAGACCCAGCCTAAGCAGTTCTATATTTAAATCATCAATTCTCTGTCAACATCAACCACCTGTAATTCCGGTCCTGCATTTCCTCACCTGATTTTTATTTTCTGAAGGACGAACATTCCCAGTACACGCTCCAAAACATTTGTCTCCCCTGGTTGAGTTACAGACCTTTAAAAATAGGCTTGCAATGGGAACGCTGCCGTGCCAGCTGGCTGCTGCTGCAGTGACACATCCACAATAGGCGACTCTTCAGCAGGCTCAGAGCTGGGAGTGGGGAGCCTTGTGGGACTGGTGGCTGGGATTTAATCAAGGATAGAGCATCCTACACTTGTCTGTGCAGCGCTTGACTTCTGAGTCAAAAAAATCAGCACGGAAAGCATTCTGGGCTATGGGGTGCACCAGCTCGTTCTCTGGCTTGTGCTCATTTCATCAAAATGATTTGGCAATTAAGAACGGTTTGAGCCTTCATTTGCCTTATCTAAAGGGCAGGGATTCTTGGTAAGTCATACAGCGTGCTCAAATAGAAACTGTCATTGAGGCAGCTTTCTATCTTTTAAAGATATACTTTTGACAGTGTCATCGAGTGTCTTCCAGCTCCTACGATCGAACGGTGAAGGGGGACTATTATTTTGTCGCCCGTGGTGTTTTCCCTGCCCCGTTTGGCAGTGCTGGTGCGTTTCTCTCCGCACACACGCTGGAAACAAAGGCCGGCGGTGCCGTAACCACGGAGAGGCGGCTCCGCTCCCGCACCGGCTCCTCCTCGCTTCCCACACCCGGGCACCGGGCTGTGCCTCCCGCCTTCCGCCGCCCGCGCTTCCTGTCCCCACACCTCGGGATTTCGCAAAAACAAACCCAAACGAAACTTTTGGGTTTTTTTTTTTTTCTTCCACTCTGTCAGTTCCGTGGGAGGAAGAGCCGCCCCGTGCTGGGCCCGCAGTCGGTGTCCCTCAGCCCTGATCACTGTGAGGCCGTGTCCCTCAGCCCTGTGCCCCACCGTCCCTGTCCTCACATTCCTGTCCCTCAGCCCCAGTCCTTTTATCCTCAATCCCCTGACCCCCGTCCCCTCACGACCTGTTCCCTCAGCCTTGATCCCCCTCAGCCGTGTCCCCTCACTCTGGTCTACCCACCCCCAGTCCCTCGTCCCTGTCCTCTCACCCCGTCCCTCATCCTCAATGCCCTCATCCTCTCTCCCCTCATCCCCACTCGCTCCATCCCCAATCCCTCACCCCCGATCCCCCTCATCCCCAATCC